>SNQJ01S0207118.1:0-14113 GCA_010110895.2 Picea sitchensis
TGGAAGGGTTTGATAGGTTATCAGTGTATAAATAGATGTATAAAAGAAGGCTGTCCTCCTTGTATACTTTTCAAACTCTGTATTGATAAAACTGTCCTCCTTGTATACTTTTCAAATTCTGTATTGATAAAACTTGAATCATGGTTGGGCTTGATGTCATCATATTACTCTATGTATATGTAGATGATATTGCCTTGCTTCCCAACATAATGATTACACACAGACACAACTTGAGTCCTTGAAACATTTTACTTAATACTATCACTAAACATAGGGAACATTAAAACAAGGAGGACCAAATTCAAGCACAATGTTCCTCAAGAATCTCTACAATGAGGAAACAGACAAAGATGTCAAATTTACAAATACTTTGAAATAGATGTCTATTGTTACCTGAGATAAAATCAATGCAGAAAGAAGCAAATATATGGGGTATTGAAGGTGTAATACAGCCGTCAAACAAGTTGAGAAGGTCAAAGAAGCAATCACCTCTTTCATTTTGCTCCTTAAAGCTAGTCTGCTCCATCTCAAAAAATACAAATCTTTTGAGAGAGATCATAAATTGTCAGCCCTTAACTTTTGGCCTTAAGAGAACAAATCAATAGAGTATCCAGCACACCCTCTATTCCCATCGTCCAACAAACTACAACCCAGCTCTTCATTCTATAGAAATTTTATCTTCTAGCTTGAATGGAGATATTATTTATAGCCATAACCAGGGATACCATGGCTTCGACATCTGTTGGCATGGATATTAGCTTCTATGACACGTGGTTTTAAATTTTTGCTACAGTCTCAGCTTCTATTAGCTTCAGTGTTGCTCCAGGGAGTTGCTCCTGAACTTTGGACCACCTAGAAACTTTGCATTGTCTAGAACGCAATGACCGACTGCTAGGGAAATTACAACATTTTCTGCTATATTAACCAAGGCATGAGGGAATTTTGAGAAGTTGAATTTGATTACAGTAAGGCAATTAAAGTATAATATAGAGTTAGAAGAAAGGCTTATTCTATTTTTTAGTAATTTGTAGAGAAGTATGTTTTAAGATGATATATGATTAAGCAGTAGTGGGAAAGGGGTAGACCCCTTCTAGACATTTAAGATGATAAAGGAAAGGGATATGAACTTGGGGAAGAAGATAGTATTTGATACCTATAAACATTGGTTCTATTGCCTAAATTTGCCTCCACAATGAAGTGATCGTTTGGTTTGATGTCAATTCATTTCATTGTATATGTCAACCTTTGCTATCCTGATTGAGTTATAACTAGGTCAATGTAAAACCGAGAGATATCTTGTTGTTGGAGGAGATATTTGTTAGATTTGTTAGGAATGGAGATGTACACAGCAAGTATAGCAATATTAAAATGTATCAACATAAAAAAACTCATAAAAGGAGATAAAAGAGAGACTAAAAGAATTACAGAGAAGGGCTTTAGGTAATATCGAGAGGAAAATTGTGGGGGAAAGCAAGTGTGATTGTTTCCCTTCATAAAATTGGAGTAAAAACCCCCATCTAGAACCCAAAAGGTAATGATGAGAATAGGGATATCTTTTGTAATGAACAAGGGTCTACATAAACAGAAAAATGAATTTAGATCTTGGGAATTGTATCACCCTTTCAAAGATGAATTTAGCACTGCTCCTCCGTAAACAAATTGGTCTTTGGACTCAAATTGGGGAATCCTCTCGCTGTGCATTGAAGGAGCAATTTCTAGTCTGCTTGTAGAGGGAGGAAACAAAGAGTGTGCTAAAGAAACTTTGTGATACAGTGGCTGAGCTAGTAGCAAGCATTTCAGATGAAGATGAATGGCCAGAATTGCTTTCTTTCCTCTTCCAATGCAACAACTCTGAGGTTTTACGTCTCAAAGTGCACTTCTGCTTGGAAAACTTACTTGATTACATGGGTTTACATCTCCATTCTCATCTTCAGTTACTTCATGATATTTTCCTTGAGACTCTTTCACCTAATGCAAGGGGATTTAAGATTGGCAGCACTTCGTGCGACAACAAGTGTTGTACAATCATTGGAATCTTCACAAGATAGGGATTTATTTCAAGATTTATTACAGGGAATGGTTTATTACATTGGCTTCGGGCTCTTGATATTATTCCTTGAAAGAGGCTATTGCAGGAGAGCACTAGAAATGCTATATAGGATGGAGCATTACAGTTTCTTAAGTAAACAACTTCATGAGAGGTTGTAGAAGCATGCGCACAAATAGCTGATTTGAAATTATAGAAGAGGTCATACATAGCAGGTTTTTAATCACCCCACTACGAGGGCAGGTATTAACTCACAGGATGATGAGAAAACTGCCACAGTTTATTGGAAGGTTGTTTTCTATATTGGTTAACTTGCTACTTGATGTAGAAGATGTTTCTACATGGAATGTTGCGGAAACTGGGGATGAAGATGTTGGGGTGACTAGAAATTATGAAGTAGGACATGAATGCTTGGATCACCTCTCAAATTCCCTTGGTGTAATACAATATTTCCAGTAGCATCAAAGTTATTTCCTTTGTACATATCTGATCAAGATTGGAAGAAGCGACATGCTGCACTGATAACACTTGCACAGATTGTTGAAGGTTGTGATAAGGTTATGAGAAAAAAAACCTTGAGCTAGTGGTAAACATGGTATTGAATTCTTTCAAAGACCCTCATCCCCGAGTCCGATGGGCATCCATCAATGCACTAGGGAAGATTTCCACAGACTTGGGTCAAGAGTTGCAAGAATAGTTTCACCCAAGAGTGGTTCCTGCCCTTATTGATGCTATGGGCGATTTTCAAAACCCCCGTGTCCAGGCACATGCAGCAGCTGCAATCTTGGACTTCAGTGAAGGGTGCACCCTTGACATTTTGGTACCTTACCTTGATGGGATTGTGAACAAGTTACTTGTCCTTCTTCAGAATGGGAAGCATATGGTACAGGAAGGGGCTTTAACTGCTTTGGCATCAGTTGCAGATGCCTCACAGTATAGACTCCATCTTCTGGGTGTATTATGATAATGTGATGCCTTGTTTGAAAGAAATACTACTCAATTGTATTGACAAATCGAATCGAATGTTGCGTGCTAAGTCAATGGAATGTATTAGCCTAGTTGGAATGGCGGTTGGTAAGGAGAAGTTTGGTCAAGATGTTAAGGAGGTTATGGATGTGTTGATGAATCTTCAGAACTCACCTATGGAGAATGATGATCCAATGATAATATACATGCTTCAGGCATGGGCTCGTATTTGCAAGTGCCTTGGGCATGATTTCTTTCCATACATGAGCATTGTTATGCCACCTCTACTTCATTCAGCACAACTCAAACCAGATGTTACTATTATTGATGTTGATGACGCAGTTGATGAAATCATTGACTCTGATGATGATAGTGTGGATACCATCACAATTGGGGACAAAAGAATAGGCATCCGAACAAAAGTCTCTTTGGAAGGAAAAGAAACATGCATGTAACATGCTGTTGTTATGTTGATGAAGGCTGAAAGTTCTATCCATGGATAGAAAAGGTTATTGCCAATTCTTGTTCCTTTATTAGCGTTCTATTTCCATGAGAAGTTAGGATGCGTACCAGTTTGAATAATACTAGAAGCGCTCCAGAAATTTGGAAAAATTAATAATATGGATAAAGGAAAACTAAGGATATGTCCGTAATATGTTAATAACTACTCCAGGACTATATTATTTCATCCCTTATTTGAAGCATTACATAAGGAACCGGAAACAGAGGTCCTTACAAATATGTTAAGCTCACTAAATGAATGCATTCATATTTCAGGTTTGTTGCTTGAGCCGGGGTAGATTAAGAGAATGGTTGATGAGTTCAAGCAGGTTATTACAGCTAGAATGAGCAGAAAATGAGAGCTCATCTGTATAAAGGGTTGTTTTCCATCTTTCTGTAATTTGTATCTTAATAATAGTTACTTGACAGGAGAAATTCATGCACATCTTTCCTTACCTAAAAGAAATGTATACTAAAGGAAATCAGTTTTCCCTAGTTGTCAATCTAATTGGTGTCCATAAAATACTAGAGGTATCTGATATAGAGTTTCTCTTCAAGTTGTTTTCTCATGCTTCTAATTAGCTTTCTGTGACATTTGTTGGCATGGATATTAGCTTCTATGACAAGTGGTTTTAAATTTTTACTTCTGATCTGACCGGTTTCACCATCAAATGTTGGCCCATCATTTTATTATGACTTTCCACGGGTTTGAAAGGCAATTTGCAGGAGCTTTGTATAGCATCCTAGGAGTCCTTATTGCAGCCACCTCTGAGTTGCATTCTTTATTGCTGAGCTGGCACATCAGTTGGTTCTTGATATTAAAGAACATGGGGACCATTGTTTTCTAGAACTCAGAAGTCAGGACTAGAATAATGCCTCAAGATCGATTAATGAAAAGAAGATACATCAACAAGTACTCCAAACAAGCAAGGGATGCTAGTTGAGCCCATACATCAACAAGCATGGATGCTAGTGAAACCCAAGGAACTCCAGTCGGAGTGCAACCATGGGATTCTTGTAGACCGTTGGACAGTTCACCTAATGGCTTCTTGACTTGTAATCATAAAAGCTTTAAAGCTTTTAACTTTTAACTTTAGAAGTTTATCTAACAAAAAATTCTAACCTTCCAATATCAATTGTAGCAGTGGCAATAAACTCTGCGTTCCATTTTTTCTCTATGTCATAAATGGGCAGAAACCCTGTGTATAGCAACACTAAAATCTTGGTTCATTTGAGAGCACCTTGCATCACCATGCAATATAATTGATATTCATGTTTTGGAAGATCAATGAATGTCAAAACTTCTTTAATGTTTGATTATCTCTATGAGCTTTCCCATCACATGTTTGACAAGCTTAACTTCAATTTTCAGTTCTTGGCACTTTGTGATGGTTACAAAAAAATTTATTCAAATCATAATTGTATACACATTATCAACATTCTTCGTACAGAATTAGAGCGATTTTGACATATGCTAACTTCAGGGACCAATCATATTTGAGGTTTGGTATTCCTCCTTTAGGGATGTCACCCGGTGCATTCCTTGTTGTTTTGTTTGTAACTTCCACTAATGAGTCGCCAGGCACTTGATAAATCTCTCTCAAAGCTTTGTATTTTGGACAGCATCATATAAAGGCGGTTTAAATCCAAGTTTGAAGGAAGAGCATACCAAGCTATCTGCGAATTCATATATATGCATGACATCTTTGAGATAGAAGTTTTTTCCATTTTTTGTCGATACTTAACTTTTGGCCTTAAAGAACCGTCAATAGAAGTATCCGACACACCCCCTCTCTTCCCACCGTCCGACCAAACTACAGCCAGTCTGTTCTATAGAAATTTTATCTGGCTTGAATGGAGATGATATTATTTATAGCCATAACCCGAGGATTTCCTTGACATTTGTTAGCATGGATATGCTTCTATGACCGCGTGGTTTTAAATTTTTACTCTGAGTCCTCGGGGTTACTAGCACAATTGTAATTTGATTAAATTTTTGTGTAACCATCACAAAGTGCAAAGAACTGAAAATTGAAGTTAAGCTTGTCAAAGATGTGATAAGTTAGGAAAGCTCACAGAGATATTCTAAACATTAAAGAATTTTTGATGACCATTGATCTTCCAAAACATATGAATATCAATTATATTACATGGTGAGGTATATCGAACAAAAATTGAATGTTATACCGAGGTTCTATACGTCTACATGGAAAATGGAATAAATTGTGCTAATGATGGAAAGGATTAGACCCCACGATGGGCGCTTTTCTAATAATAGTTAATGGAATGAGCCTCATATGGGCTACTACCAATCAAAAAAAGGGTTCCACCAAACAAGCAACCTTTACAACAAGAATTGAGTTAAATATTAGGAAGATCTATCGTGGTGTCCATTGAATGCTCAAACAACTTAGGTTGAAGAGGCATTGTTTTTTCGAAGTGGACTTGAAGGTATTGTCTCTATTGTGGTGACTTGATGCCAGAACAATATCTATACACGGGATGTGGCAAAGACATCAACAATTCCCTTGGCAATTGTTGGCTGCATATATAACACTTTTTGAACCCTCTACATTCTCTTCTACACCCCTTATTTCGCTTTCTCACCTCATAAAAGCATTTATATTTTCACTCATACAACTAAATGCCCAGCAAGTCTAGTAACGTATAGTCATCTTATTGATTTGATATTCTTATAAAATGACATGAACTTTTCTTTGTATTGTTAATGGTCTTGTTTTTTCCAGACATGTCTTATGAGGATAGCACTCCAGCATCACCAGACTATACTCTATACATATTCGATATATGTATTCTACAAACATGTTGGACCTTCAATTATGTATGTTATGAAATGAACGTTTGGATATGAAGTTCAAAGGAAGCATTCCATGAATACCATTTATCTTGAAGCATGCCTTGTCATTACATCAGGATCCATACTTGGTTGTTGACATTCTACACTTTGTTGTCAGGAATCCTCTTCTTCATATATTCGGGACAAAGACAAAAGAAAGAGCAGGTAATAGGGTGAAAATATGCATATTCTAGTTTCATCATGGCCGAGGTATCATATGATACATTACAAGACAACAAAGAAGAAACAGTGATAAGAAGATATGTACAGAGAAATAGCACTACCACAATTGATCTATCTAACTGAGGCAAACAACACACTTATTACATATTAGCATTGATGAATAAAAACCACAGTTGTACCTACATTCACTTTGAAGGCAGTTGATCATCACGTGAGGGCATTCTCAAATTGACTCCATCTTTGCTCAAGAGTCCCACTGTAATCGATCGACATCCTAATCAAACCTGGTGAGATCCCAGCCAAATCCTTTTCCTCCTCATTCATCTCACTTCTAGTGCTGCTACCAGAGCATGAAATCAAGGTCTCGTAGTAACCCAAGCTCATTGCCATGAGCCCAAACCATAGATGATGGTAAATGTTGATGTAGAAGCTGAGGCTATGAAAAAATTTAAAACCACGAAGCTTCTATTAACCCCGGTGTTGCTCAGGAGTTGTCCACGAGCTGTGGACCACCTAGAAAACTTTGCATTGTCTAGAAAACAATGACCAGCTGCTAGGGAAGTTACAACATTTTTTTCTATATTCACCAAGGCATGAAATTTTGAAGGTGAATTTGATTCTGATTAAAGGCAATTAAAGTAGAAATGTAAGTTGAAACATCCTATTTTTTGTAATTTGCTTGAGAGAATTATGTTTTAAGATGATATATGATTAAGAAGCAGTGGGAAAGGGGTAGACCCCTTCTAGACATTTAATATGATAAAGGCAAGGGATATAGACTTGGGAAGAAGATAGTATTTGATAACTATAAACATTGGTTCTATTGCATGAAGTTGCCTCCACAATGAAGTGATCCTTTGGTTTGATGTCAATTCATTTCAATGTATATGTCAACCTTTGCTATCCTGAGTGAGTTATAACTAGGTCAATGTAAAGCCAAGAGATATCTTGTTGTTGGAGGAGATGTTTGTTGGATTTGTTAGGAATGGATATGTATACAGCAAGTATAGCAAGATTCAGATGTATCAACTTAAAAAAACTCATTCAAGGAGATAAAAGAGAGACTAGAGACGCAGAAGAGAAAGGCTAAGTCTTTAGGTAATATACAGGAAAAATTGTGGGGGAAAGCAAGTGAGATTGTTCCCCTTCATAAAATTGGAGTAAAAACCCCCCCCATCTAGAACTTAAAAGGTCGTGACGAGAATAGGGATATCTTGTGTTAGGCCAACCTTTTATATTATCTCAATTAAGAACATTTTTTGGAAGGTATACTCATCCCTCTTAGCCCCCCTTTTGGCCTTGGTCTTGGAGGGTGTTGAGGCCACAACAAAGAGTAGGATAGAGAGAGGATTCCTATGCCTTCTTCTAGCCCCTCGAGGTTGGATTCAACAGAGCTCACATGGGATTAATCCTGGCTGTCGTTGAGATGACCACAGGACAAAGGAGTGTAGGGCCCAAATGCCATGAACATGGAGCTGGAACAACCATCTCATCGGTGGAAACACTCCCGGACCAAGAGATGAATGACCAAGACCTGTGACCCGATCTTCTTAGCTAGATCAACAGTTACGATGGACATCGAGAACTAAACTATCAGTCGAATCATCAAGCTAGGATGAATCCAACCCATGTAGTTTCCTCTGCGAATCCCCAAACCCATTTGACCTCTCCTATTTTGGTTGTTTGTTCCAATAAAGATAGGGGAGTCTCTCCTCAAACACAAACACAATAAAATAAATATGACCACCACTGGATGAGATCTCCAGTATCCATTAATGAACCATTGAGGTCTCAGAGACAAATGAAGTAAATTTCCCCATGGAACAAGATATCCCTATGACCCTTATAAAATAGGACAATGTTGAAGGAACCCATTGTCAAGAAGAATGGTTCCCCCTCATTGAAAATACATGATCCCCTCCTTCTATGATGATTTTTAGTTTTCCCATTATTCCAACCTCATTATTGAATAAATTTCTCATGAGACAAGCCATAACCACCATCCGAGTCCTATTATCATCTCTCCTCGGACCTCCAAGCTCCCTCCCCTCACATCGGGATATATTATGTTATGTTGCAACCATGTACCACATTTTTCACATCTCCCGTCCACATGGAGAGCCATATGGGTACTTGTTTTCTTCAAAGTTAATCTGAGGACTAGTCCTTGGGAAGCTATTATGGGACTCTGTCATTTCAAGGAGGTACCAAATATTCAGTATGCGGGATTTCCCCTTCATTGGCTAGCTGATCAACTATTTTATTAGCTCTTTGAAAAATGTGGGAGTGGATAATGAATAGGATTTAATTCAAAAGCAAAGAGACCTGGACTAATTTTCCCTTGAGGTGATAGTTTCATGATGTAATTTTTTGGATTAGTTCCACATTGTATTTTCTTCAAGAATTGAATGATAAGGATATAGTATCCCTATAATAAGAGTTAATAAAATCCATGTTTAATTTCTAATTGTATCCCCTAGAGTAAATCTTGAAGCTCAAACACACTGTTAGTTATTTTTCCCGAGTAGAAGGAAAAATAAGAATGATGTCTCTTGCCTCATTATGAAGATATTATATATAGGTCTGAGGGTCTAGGGTTTCCTTTTGACACATGTCGAAATTAAACTTGATGAAGTTGTGGCGAGAAAAGGGATATCTTTTGTGTTAGAGATAACATAAAAGGAAATAGCCAAGAGGTCATCAAAATTTATACAATGTTGCAAAAAAATTTAACATAGAAATACAAGATAATCTTCAATCTCAGATCTCAGTCATGGTCTGAGATTTCATACGCTCACGAACATTGTGAGCGGATCCACGGACCACCAGGCTAATAACCGTAACAAATTCTAGTTTCTAACTTTCTTCTGCCCTGATAATAACTATAACAAATTCTAGTTTCTAACTTTCTTCTGCTCTGAACAGGTGGCTCCACCACGGTCCACTAGCATCTCTTGCGGCTTTCCCTCTTTCCAAATTATGTTCGGGAAATAAACTCGAAAATTCAATATATGTAAATTGGGCCTTGGGGATTTTAGTAGACTCTGTAGTTCTCACGAACGAACCAGACAAATAACAAAGATATGATTTTAACCTGATACCATACAATTTATACCAATTTATACCAGGTGGGAGGGCCAAAATGTAGCTACCCAGTGCCCATACCACAAAATCTGGGCGAATTAAACCATAAACCTCGATTTTACCAAATGTCTGGGCGAAGAAGCTATCAAAAATTCCCATACTTCTAGAAATTTGGCTAATGGAAGCTTGTCCCTCCAAATTTTAGGGGCGAAATATATTTTTTTTTCCTCTATCTCCCCTAAAAACAAGGGCTAACCCTGTACACGATTTTTCCCCTAAAATAAATTACGTGCTAATGATATAAGTTTTAAAAAATCACTTTAATACAAAAAATTCGCCCAATAAAAAATTGGAAGCCCCTAAATTTCGCCCATGGGAGAAATTTCGCCCCTAAAATCATCTATGGGTACAACTTCTATAGGGATACAGACAAATCCTGTGGAATTAGTAGTAGAGGAAGCAGTAGCTCGGGATGAATATGTAATTCCTGTAGAAACACAAGAGATGGTTGATGTTGAGATACAGACAGACACTCCGGGTTTAGAAGAAATAGCTCAACTCTTTGAGAAGAATTCTACCATTAGGAGATTGGAGGAAGAATTAATGCAGTCTCAACAAACCCTGATTCAAAACAAAAATGAATTATTGACTATGATAGAGCATCGGGCATTCCAGTCCTAGGAATAGAGTATTCTTATGGATAGACTGGAAGCAGATCTTGCACAGACCCAACAAGCATCAATTCAATCCAGGGAAGAAATGAACGTATATGAAACATCTCAATCTTAGGCACAGGGTGCCATCATTGATAAGCTAAAGGAAGAATTGAGACAATCCCAACAAGCATTGGCTCAACACCGAGATGAGATGGTCACTAGGAATGAACATCAAAAGGTTGTTAAACAACTAAAATATGTGTCAACAATAGAAGGTGAGACTTATGCTGAGCTCACTAAAGCCCAAGAGAAGGTAAAAAAGATGCAAACCCAGTTATAAAAATCTTTGGAGCAAATCAAAGACATCTGTGATGACTACTCTTATGCCATCAATTGCAAAGTCCCTGCCACTAATTATGTTTTATTCTTGCTAGAATAGTATCTATTGTTGAGAGTGAAGGCCATCAGAGTAGGTAAACCCATTTCATTTGCCACCGTACCCGAGTTTATTTCATGTTTCAGAGATCGGGAAGAGAAGGCATAGTACCTTCTGTGTGAATTATACTTCCACAATTTCATTTTGGAAGAAGATAAAACAGACAACCCTGGTCCCTTCATAGGGGACATATAGTTCCAAGAATTCCTGTCCTTTACCAGGAACCAGGTCAGATGGGGTAAGGCTCACAAAATGTTCATAAAGAGGGAAACTGGGTTAGATCTTTGGATTAGAGGAGAGCCTCCAAAATCCTTCCCAGCCATCATGCGACATAAGACCTTCATGAAAAGGGAGGGGGTCATGAACTCATTAGCTCCTATCCATTTACAGGTCATACGTTCGAGTATCACATATTTTAGAGAACTAAACGAAGAAGCTCTTGTTGCTTCTAAGGTAAGATGGGATGCATCCTCCGATGAGGTTAAAATTAGAGAACCCTTTGGGTTTAGGAATTTCTTTGCAGAAACCTTCAGAGTAGAAAGGTATTCTAGACTACTCCAGGAGGAAGGGCCTTCTTGGATGGGATGCAGGTATAACCCCCCTCTCATCTGGTTTCCTCCAGAAAGTTACCAGAGGGATTATCAAATTAATAAAAAGAGACAGGACGTTGCTTTTGACGAAATCAAAAGAAACAATGGTTTCAGGAGACCTGGTGAACCAATTTTTCCTCCCTACAGTATAACCTCTTTACATGTAATATTCCAGCTTGCATGAGGACATGCAAGAAGGTAAGTTCGGGGGTATGTTGGGTTATGAAAAAGGTATAAATATCTTCCTTTTTTCCATAGTTCATGATATAATTTTGATTGATTCTTCAAATAGTTAGGGATAAATGGGAAAGAACATGATTGATATGTCTCTTAGAATTGTTATTGAAGTTTTATTAAATAGATTCTAAATTACGATTGGAATGGTTTGATTTTGTTGCAGAATGGGATAAATAGTTGTCAAAGATAACCAAAGAGATCTTGGCTATGCGCAAGCTATTGGAGGTTGAAGACTTTTTAGGCGCAAAGCAGTTTTGAAGATAATCAATTTTCTATGTTGTAACTTTATAATAGCAAAAGMAATCCTGAGGATMTTTTGATCCTTGGGATAGCTTGATTTACACAGATTATTGTAATATATAAGAGGGTAATAGATCCAGAAAAGGGATAGGAAAAATCGCATTCAAGTATTCAGAATTCARAATTACCCTGCAAAAGCAATTTTTGTAAATGTTTCACCAGCTCTGGAATCAATGAAAGTTTTGAGTGTTTCTACCATTTATGTGTTCTATGTTTCTCGTAGCAGTACTTCTGAAGACCAAGGGCCCAGTCTAAAGGAGCTAATGCCTCATTCTGTAATTGTATTAGTTCTAAGTTTGATTTCTATTTTGTGATTCAAATCTCTTTTACAATAGCCAAAGACAAATGCATAAGTGTATTAATGATTTCATTATTGTTTGCGTATAGAAGACAGACATTTCCCTCAAGTATTAATGATTGTTGTTATGATTTCCATTTCTGAAGTTGTCGCTTGATAGTTCCTCACATTTTCATACGTGATGTTCATTTTCCTTAGATTTACAATTGTTGTTCCTTTCGGTTAGATTTAGAATTGTTGTTCCTTTCAGTTAAAGTTACGATAGTTGTTCCTTTAGGTTAAAGTTACGATAGTTGTTCCTTTCGGTAAAAGTTATATTAGTTGTCCTTCCCGACTAGATTACAATCATTGTTCCTTTCCGTAGATAGAGTAATTCGCTATTTCCTTTCCAGTAATTAGAATTCATAATTGATAGTTAATTTTTCAAGTCACTACTTAGATTCAATTACTGCTTCTTAGTTAAGTGAATTCAATAGATTAATTAGTTCCTTTCCATTTTACATCATCTTAGTAATCAGATTTCAATTCCATTAGTTCTCATAATCTTTGGTGAACATTTGAGAAAATTGATCGTTGATGAACTCAGGTTTGGTTTAGCTACACGATTTTAAGCTACCTACATAGACTTTGTTGATATTCTTGAGATAAAAGACGAATCTCCGGGTTGATAAATTAATGTTAAACTAAGGTTGCTTTTAGGACATCTTTAAACACCAACGCTAGGATAAGCTCACCACATTGAAGTTCAGTGACTTCAACCTCAGCAATAGGAAGGATTATAGTATGCTCACCCCTCATAAATATCTGACACGAACGAAAGGAAAGAACTCCAAGATTATCACTCAATCATGGACCCAGAACCTCGCATAGTCAACCCTACTTAATGTAATGAATATTCCTCACTTCGGGAGGCATCAAGAAGTGAACGCGTGCGTCAAGTTGTTGTTGTTCTACTATCATGGAGGATACTTATGGTTGAACCACCACATCACAGTGAATCTAAATTTGATCAATCAGAACACAAGGCTAAGCATGCAGGGCCCCGACCCACAGGATTTTTACCCCGGCAAGACCGTGGATCGTGCTATTGCATAGAAGATAAAGGATACATATGGCGATGTAGAGAAGGGAACATGAGGATACAAGGTAGCCTCTATCCAGAGCGACGCAGTGTGCCTTTCCTGTCAGTTGATCGTAGGAAATCTAGTTCGCAAGAACCGACCAACCCAAGTGACTGGATTTGTAGTAGACCTCGCAAGGAAGTGCGCGGAGGGCCTACATATGAATTGGGAAAAATACTTGGTGAACCAAGTAGAACTAGACTGCAAGGAAGCGCAGGACCAAGGGTATGAGTTCCATTTTATCTGGTTTCTTATATTAATCGCTTTCATCGCATGGGAGATGCCAGAAGGTGCAACCTTCTCGGATGTCGAGCCCTTTGAGCCAATGGTCATGAAGTTCAGTATGTTGTGGTACTCTAGCGACATGAATAAGCAGTGGCATTCCAATGTCATTTTCCACACTTATTACAACCATTTGAAGATCGCAATTCAGGCTACGCCTCGCATCACCCTAAACACACTTCACAGATTTATTCCATTTATGAAATTCAGCGTGAACCGCCACTTCATCTACATCACACCGCATGCTGATAACCATCACCAACAGTTGCATTCCTACTACAAACTAACATAGGAATACTTAGAAGAGATTACTAAGGAGTGGTCGGTGGACCTCCTCATCCCAGCTGACCCCGTGGAGCTCTCTGATGTTGATAGTCCAGAAGTCGTGCACGATACACTTGGACAGAGAAAGACCAAGAATAATGAAGAAGCTCGGGATGTCCACAACACTTCAACATAGACTCCTTCTATCTCACCTGAGTGCAGAGGTGACGATGGAGAGATATATGGCACCGAAGTTGAATAAAAGAAAGACAAGGTCACACCGCCAAGAGA
>SNQJ01S0207119.1:0-16301 GCA_010110895.2 Picea sitchensis
CAACTCCCTTCTTCACCTATCGGCAGAAACTAGAGCACAAATCATGCAAGATGTGAACAACCGGAAAATTTGAATCAATCGGGACAATGACAAGCTCAGATGGGGGTACTCGCCAAAATGAATTTTTACAGTCAAAGAATCCTATCAACATCTCACCACCCCTCCACCAGATCCTCCAGACCCTGGTTGAGCCAAGCTTTGGTCCCTCAGAACTTGGCCAAAGATCTCAATATTTCTATGGTTGGTCCACCACAGGCGAATCTTAACTTGGGACAACGTCCTCAAAAGAGGATTTTATGGACCTTCGATATGTTCTCTTTGCTACAACAATGAGGAATCCATAGACCATCTCCTTGACAGTTGCCCCTTCTCCAACAACATAAGGGATAATGTAGTGATGCTTTATAGAAAATCCGACCGCGCTCATGGCAACATAACTCATACTCTTAAAAAATGGGCTAACAATCCTTACCAGAACACAATTCTCAATCGTCTTTGGCAGTGGCTCCCTGGCTTCATTGTCTAGAACATCTAGAAAGAGCGCAATCGTTGCATTTTTTAAGACCAATCTTCCTCAAAAGACACCCTCTAGGCAACTCGCAGAAAACAAATGCTAGAAACAATTCATCTCCAATCCTAGTCTGACCTTGAATTTAAAGCGCAGCCAAACGAAGCTTAATTCTTCAACGATGGGACATCACTCCTGCCACCCATGTGGGCCCCCATTCTCCTGCAGATTCCCCCCTCCAGCCCAGAGCATTGGTATCCTCCTCCTCGCGGTTTTCTCAAGCTCAACTTCGATGGCGCTTCAAAAGGTAATCCTGGTCCTACGGGCTTTGGAGGTGTCTTCAGAGATGACACGAGTGCCATTGTTACTACGGAGCCATAGGCCATGACAGCAACGTCGTCGAACTCTCAGGTCTCCTCCGTGGCCTCAGAATAGCTCGACAAAGAGCACTATTTCCTCTTTTAGTCGAAGGTGACTCTCAACTAATCATCTATATGGCAATTCGCCTTCAATATGGCTCACAAAGACCAAAAATCTCCCCCAGTTGGTGTTTGGATCAGGGTCTTCATCATCTGGCTCAACTTATGGAATTCAAGGACTCCATCTCCTTCCTCCATGTCCGACACAAGGCGAACTCCATGGCGGACGGAATTGCCAGTGAAAGCTTCACGGACAACTCTGACCTTCAAGAACTCACCATGGATAAGCTCTCCAACCACTCCCTCAGGCGAGTCTATATAGACATTGCGCTCAAGGATTCTTCTTCCCCGGATGCAGGTGTCACCCCCGTCCACCTGGCGAGCACCTAGAGTCCCCTCGGCACGTGAAACGAAGACTGGGTGCGCTCCACCTCACCCCCTCATGTGAATTAATCGCCCTCCCGTCCCGAGACGTCGTTCCATTACTCTGACTATGGCTCCCGCTCCCCACCTACATGGCTACTGTATGTCGCACCAATCCACGTGCTTGCAAACGTTGGTAGCATTAATGGTGTCAGGATTTGACCCCCCCTCCACATGGCACTTATCACTCTCCTAGCCACGACCTCTCTTGTCATTCTTCCTTTGTTTCCTCCACGAGTTGGCTCTCTGCTCTCCACACGTGGAAACTCTCTGCTCTCTGAAATTAGTGGTGGCACTCCCCCCTCGCAGTGCCCTACAAGCACAGTCCCTCACTCATGCCTCCTCGCAAGCGTGCCACCCCCACCTTGCGACGAAGTGGTCGCGATGGGCGAGCTCCCACAGCTCCTCCCCCACCCCTCCTAGCCAACCAGGACGGCTACGACCGCTCAGTCCCCGACTCGTTGCAGCAGCTACTAGACTATTGGGAAGAGGAGATTCCAGGCTCCCTCCCAGCATCACGTTGCACCTCCAAACACTGTTGCAGTTACTACGTGGTAAAAAACCTTCTCGCCCGCACCCTCCTCAGCCTCCCAGATGTTTTTGTTCAAAGCCCTCCTAGTTCGCCTCGCTCACCCCACTCCCCCATCGCTCATCCTCCTCCATCATCTCCTCCATCCCCTAGCACTCGTCCTCTTCCTTATGTGGCCCACCCTAGCACTCGTCCTCTTCCTTATGTGGCCCACCCTAGCACCTCGGCACCTCAGGAGAATTCCAGCAAACCAGTCGTTGAGACCACTCTAGGCAAGCACAGTTCGTTGATGGCTCCCTTTATCAAGAGCACAGGCCTCCCGGTCAAGGAACCAAGCTCGGATAGCTCTAGCTCCGACAGCGACAGCGACAGCGATTTCGATGGTTGCCCCGTCGTAGAAGAGACTCCTATGGATGGCCCTCCCATTGTGACTGGCAAGCACACTTAACTCCCAAGCTTATGTTATTTTTCAATCTTTTTTCATTTAGGACTTTTCAAGTTTTTTTGGTCTTATGATAGTAAGCAAACAAACAAATAGCTCTCAGCTTTTTTGTAAGCCTGGTTTCCCACCAAAGGGAAGGCAGGATGATCAAGTCTTTTCCCAGCCTGGTTTTCCAATAAGGGCAAGCCTCAGTTTTGTCCATTCAAAGGGATCAACACTATGACTCTATGATTGTATCTCTACTGTATTTCTAATAGATTAGTTCCAGAATTATATATATATACATATATATATATTAGGTTGATGTAAAAATAAGTATGTTATCTATAATATAAAATGGAATAATGTAATGTAAAACATATCAAATAATTTTATAATACATGCCATAATATTTTCATATAATTATAATGCATAATAGTGTATTTCCAGGTAATCGACAAGGTTAGATAAACGGACAAGAAGGTTAGATAGGGAGAACTTGAGGGTGAGGGTGAGGGAAAATATTGGAGAAAATGTATTAATAATAATAAATTTTCTCCAATATTTCCCCCCACCCCCACCCTCATATGAGGATGGTCCTGTGGCGGCCACAGGACCTGGGCCTCGCCCGTGCGAGGGGCTGGGGCGATGTTTGGCATCGCCCCCGCGGCCCTTCGACCGGCAGGCAGTCAGGGTTGTGAGAAAATAGATGGTATATTGGTTACACATAGTTAAGTTGCCAAACGGAGGATCCACGCAATATCTGATTGCAAATCTCACGATGCCCCCAAGGCTTGTTTGCAAAATAGGAAGCTACAAGGATAGCTTGCAATTCAAGTAGTTGCAATAGGATACTAGGACAATGAGGCAAACAGTGAGTTGAAATGGATGGAAAATATTCCAATTTTCTTATTTTCTTGAAGTGGTTGGTCAATATTCCAACTTTCATTCACACGAAGGATGGGACAAATTGAAGATTGGTACTAAAAGGTGAAGCACTTGGTGGCCAATATCAACCCTGTTGAGCATTGATTGTTACGGCGGGTGGTGTAGAGGCCATCGGATTTGAATTACTTTCAAATCCGATGGCCTCTACACCACTTGCGGCAACATTCAATGTTGTGTAGCAAAGTGGATATTGTTCGCCGAAGCACTTCATGTTTGATACTCTACAATTTTGGCGCCATTGCAAGATTGGGAGCAAGAATCCAGTAAAGACAAACCTTAAAGAAAGTGTCACTGAAGGCTATCATGCAAGTACTAACACATTGACCACATTGAAACCTTGAAGTAATTGTTGCCTTTGATGAAGAGCAAGGTAGACCTCCATGGCATTCAAATGTGGCACTTTGTGGGCCTCCACTATGTGCCCCTCTTGTGTTCATGTCATCCAACCATGCCTCGGAGTATATCTCCCTGAATGTGTCTTTTACTACTTCCATCCAATTGCTTGTTGTTTTGAAGCACCCCGATTTAAGTTAGTCCTCAATTGCCCTCTTCATGATGTCAAGGCAAGGCAAAGGTCATCGCCATATATGTGTCTGGTTGGTGTAACCAAACCTTAATCATCACCAATGTTTCAATTCAATATCTTTGTTCCCACAAAAATTGGCTCACATTACTGCCATATTGTAAGAATTACCATTTCCTTGTGTGCATTGCACATCAACGTCATCATTTTCTCCATTCCCTTCTTGAAACTTCCATTTTCAATAAATAGTTTAGGAATGATTCCAAACTAGGAGGAGCAATAGTACAAACAGCAAATGCCCTAAAAGTGCGTGTGAGTCGATGGATGACTTCCTTTGCAATGAATTAGAGCCTAAGTTAGGGATCCCTACACCTAATTCACAAAAAGCCTTTTTGGTATTGTCTTGATATTTACTACCATTAAGAAGAAAAAAAAATTAGCCCTAGAAAACTTGCTATGAAAGAAGGATAATTATGAGCTAGGATTGACATTGGGCAGTTTTTTGGCATGTATCGTAAAATATTATTTGTCATACTCTGAATGTTAACCACTTAGTAGGGTTTTATTTAGAACAAGTGCCTCATGAACACCAATTTGAACAAGGAATGTCTAGGTGTCCATGAAACCACTAAGGGTTGCCTGGACGACTCCATTTTCAAGCAGAAACATCCCAAGAATGTGAGGAACATCCCCTGCAAAACAAAGACCTCCCCTTGCAATCCTCAAGTCCCCAAGGATGAGGAAACGTCAATGATGCACTACACAAGGGTGGGGGAGGGGTCTCGTGCTACAATGGCAATAACAAAATGGCTAGTCAATGAGTTAAAGAAATCATTATGGGAAGTGCAATGGGATAAAGAAATCATTACAATAAGGAAAAGACCTCAAATATTTCCATATGCATTATTAGTTTATGTGATATATGTAAAGCTTTATTATTCTTATTTTTTATATATGTTAATCCTTCCATGGGTCATGTCAACACCCAAAACAAACTCGAAGTGGTTGAGAATTTATCATGAATTACAAATGCAAAGTCTGGGGCAATTCAAATAAAATAAATATAAATATAAATAAAGTTTTTAGCATTGAACCTACTTCGTAAGAGAAAAAATTGTATTCTGGAATATATGTTGACGGCTCATGTAGGAATAAAGTTTGCCGGATAGAAACAAAGACAACCAATTGCTGAATTATCATAAAATGACAGGAAACTTTCATGTAATATTGACCCTTTTGTAAGTGACATGAATATAGATCAACTTATTTCACTAAAGGATTTGCAAAACACTGGATACAAGGAGCTACCTTCAAGTCCCAAATAATAGCTCATTTTCATTTGCAAATATAAGTTTCCAATCTAACATAGTGGGGAACTTATTCTACCTTGAGCCAGAAAACTTATGTCATCATGAAACTATGAATTAACTTGCAGATCACAATTGCCCCTGACTATTGAAAAGGCACTCATTTTTAAAGGTCAAGTTCTTGAAAACAACTTCTTGAAAAGCGTTACACAGATTTGACAAAAAAGTATCAGTATCTGTACAAGTACTAGAACATGTAGCTACCATATGCTTTGAAGCAGATAAGTGTAATACAAGTTTGTCTCCACAATAATTAGACAGTATACTTAGTTTCCCGATACTACATATAATCAAAAGAAACTGACCTTGGCCTTGCTAGCCTAATTTCTTGTGCTGCATTTGCAATAATTTAAAAATTACCTTTGAAATACAGTGTTCTTCTCCATCCTCAAAGAAATGCATTATCAAAATAAGTGATAGATGCTTCAAAAAAATTATGAAATCTCGCAAACATTGCTCAAATTTCCGCTGAAGCCCTTTGAGCTAGAGCATCTGCTGCTTTAACTTTCTCCGGCACAAAGTCTGCATATAAAGAATGTGAGTTCCAGATTATTTGATAAAGGTATTTCAACTTTAATAAATCAAAACACAGATCATGGAGAAACACCAAGGCAAAGAGCTGCTTCACTATACTGAACCTATAAAATTAACGGTATTAAAACAAAGCCATATATATCTCTTGAGAACTGCATCAAACGAATTTAGCTAAGAATCCATTATAAAATTAAAGCATGGAGACAAACACGTTACTAACCTGCAAGAAACTCGTACCTTTTCTGGTTAGCCACAGTTGAAGCTGAAGGAACCCAACAGACATGTCACAAAATATAAGACCATCAGCATGGCAGATACCCAAAGATTAAAAAATGTAGACTCAAAAAGAATAGAGGAAGTAAATGCAATAGAGAAGCATATTTCTAGCGAACAGAGCAAATGTTCAGCTCGTATTTCAGTAAGATTTTAAGTGCATCCTCCACAGTTAAATTCCATCCAACAACTCTCATTCCTATCTAAAAGTATTTCTGTACCAAATACAATGCTGTCTAGGCCTCACTGGTAAAACCCAATATGGATAATTATATACAAAATTTAGTTCTAAGAATATTAAACCATAAAGACAGTGCAGAAATTTTGTCCGTATCTTGATTATATATATCATATAAACTACACAATATAAAACATTGAAACAACCTTTCATCCATTAAACACTTCTCAATTTTCTATATCTTGCATAGGTATTTTTTCTTTTGCTTCAAGCAGGCTTGAAATAACATTTAATTGAATTTGCACCAACCCAAATAGAAAAGCCTGATTTGGTTGCATCAAGTCATCTTTTTCCTGTGTAGATTTCCCACTCGTATAAAATAAGTCAAATCATGTCCAAACAGAGCCAATGAAATAAAACAGCAAGATCTGAAAACTTCCATTTCATCCACTATCTGCAATGAGGGCATATGTAAAAGCAATGCCATAGAAGATAGATTTCAAATACAGAGTGGGCAACTTACTAGTACGATGGCAAAAGGTTGAAAATAGGAAAATGAGATCTAAGATAAAGCGTTGAAGTCGATAAATGGAATATCTTTAGAAAGCAACATAATGATAAGACTGCTTGCTTTGAAGAAGAAAGCAGATGCCCAGCATACCAAACTGAATTGCACTGCAGAGGATATCTGAAATAGAGTATCAATTTCATCCTTTTTCCTTCAAATAGCAGCTTCATATTTGTTATTAATGTACGGTGAGCCTAGACCCCCACGTCTTTTAGAAAAAGATTTCAGATATGGAAAAATCTAAGACCTTTACCATTCAGGATCATTCCACGGCAAAGATAACAAAATTCCATCACTGCTAAAAGCAAAGATTCGAGATACATGTTTTGCCAGTTTGAGAAGGCAAAGTTATGAAACAAATCAACCATACTGGAAGACTTCTACCTTATATCTTTGAGGAAATCGTTCCACTAAAACTATTACTGCTATTCAAGGAGAAGATTAATACAACCAAGATCATTACTAACAAAAAATTTTAAGTGGTGTATATAACAATCAGAGGTCTATAATAGTATAATAACCAGGAATTTGTTCATGCCAAAGGTAGCTCCCAAAAAAGAATGTTTCTCGAGTACAATTCATGTCAACATATACACAAATATGCCCATCTTCTACAAGACAAATGCTCTGACATGAAACTTAACATGCGTAAAAAGACAGTGGACTGTAAACAGAGCAGAAAATGATTTCTTTGTTCATGAAAAGGGTGGAGTGAAACCTATTTGCTAACAAATGCTAATATTTGAAATGCTCTTAAATGGATACAAGTATATAGTGGTGCTGTTAATTGTGTATTAGAATATAGTCTAATTCAGTTTTATTGGAATCAAGCCTAATAAGCTAAGTTAGTTAACCTGCTCTAAGTAAATATTCACAAGTTAATTTTGAAATCAGAGATAATAAATTGGCATGAACAACAAAGCAAGAATGAATTCGTCCTTTTGTCCCGGTCTCCCATTTTGGAGTTTGTCCAACTCAAACCAAAAAAAGCCACCCATGCCATACATATAGTTTGCATGGGCATTGTCTATCAACAGCATTTTCTTTGAAATGACAGTTATAAGCTCACAGTGTATATAATATGAGAAACTCGAGGCCTCTAGAAATTAAGCCAACTATGAAGTAGTTCCGATTGCTTTGTTTCAACATACTCAAGGCAAGGTGACACTCAATCAGATCAAAGGATGAGAGATCCTAGGGGACTCTATCAAAGCTTTAGTCAAAGTCACAATTAGGTATATGAAGGAAGTGAATGTTTCGACATATCAGACACATTATCAATTTGTTTTCATTCATATTACAAGAAATAATCACCTTTTTTTATTATTTCTATTATATATTGAAGCTATCACTTAAGCTTAACAAGCGTTTAAACTCCTTCAAATGGGCAATCTAATTCACTAGTGCATTCTAACCTAAGTTACCAGAAGCAGATTGGTAGGAACAAGTACAGGTCTGGATTGAGTTATAAAGTTGACTTCTTTAGTTTCCAGTTGATTATACTTGGTTCTCCCCTGTTTAAGACTACATTAACAATCTTAAGTTTTTAACCTCACCTCTAACACTCAAACTGTTTTATAAGTGAGATGAGTATAGAAGATATAATTCAAACAGAACTGGAACAAAAAAATCATTCGAAGCTACCAACTGGCCTTGTCATTCAGCACAAACAGAGATGAAACTCAAAAGTGAAACATCAATCACTGGAAAAGGCAAAGGCTTCCATCCCTTGAACCTTCAAAACATCTGCGTTTGCAGTCTTGCAATTCTGAACATAGCTCATGGACAATGCCAATTAAAACAAAAAAATTAGAGAAAAACAGCTAAAGATGTTTGCCATGCGATTGGCACTTGAAGCAACCAAGCCATTCCAATATGTGACAAAACGTGAACTATTGAATTCCTGGTAGGTCCCTATATAGTTATTGGCTTGCCAATACGAGAAGGTCTCTACAAATTTTTGATCCTGCATCTTGGGGTTGGGAAATGCCCAAGGCTACATTTTGGACAAAATAAATTCAGGAAATTGTATATTTTAAAATCAATCATTTCCTGGCTACCAAAGTATGTTTTGACATCTGTATCTAGCTCTAAATTGAAGAAAAATATATTGGATCTGGTATTCATAAGGCTTAGCCAGTCAGAGCAACTAAATGTTTGGTTATCTGCATAGGATGTAGCTGATCATATTTCAAGTAGCAATCTCTAACCATACTTGCAGACTAAGAAATTTTGCCTTCCCATTTTAAGTGATTCTCTCTGGAGTGTCCTCATGGAATGCCACACCAAAGTCAAGTCTCCAGAGATTTTTAAGTAGAAAACACAAATACTACAAATCACTGCCTTTGGAACCAGCCATTATGGAAAATTCATAGTGGGGTTACTCAGGTCTAATTGACAGATCAAAAAGACAAAGTAAGAAATGTGGACAAATTTCGAAGAAGTGACATCTTGGAAGCAACCATTGCAGAACAATGAAAAGGTCTTGAACACCACTTGACAAAATATTTAGAAGGCCAACAGGAAACGTGGATTTAAAAAACACATAGATAAGGAAGCAACATAGATGAATTTTGAAGGAAAAACATGCAATACCAGGATATAACCACATCCATGAGGTATTAATGTTCAACACAAGCATGCGCTTACTTCTGACATCTGGCAGCAGACCAAGAACCCAACTTATGGCTTGATGTCTGTTTGACCTCTTGAAGTCAAGTGATTGCTAGAATAAGCAAGAACGTGTTTCTTCCATTTTTTTCCAAAGCCAGTCCACTACTAAAAAAGATGCATAGTTTGTCATCATAAATTATTGTAAAACCAGTTCAAAGACAAAAGGAGAAAACTTGGCCAGATTATTACTATGCACATTGTGATGATAGTGGAAAAGCAATGGCCTGTGACCTTAAAAAACAACAAATGGAGAAAAGTTAAAAGAAGATAATAAATAAGAGTGGATATTATAACTGGAAAACATCAAAGAAAGGCCTTCTGTTGTTAACATGAAGCAGCCTGCAGGAATGATCGTAACCATTTGTACATGGCAACTGGTTGTCTTCAGTTGAAATCCATGTAGACATACACCACTCAATAACACATAGAACCCATCCAGAACCTAGGATTTTAATAATTTTAAAACCACTTATTTATCGTACAGTCTTGTTTGTGTGATTAGTGCCCTGGCATAGCTTTCAGCATCATAATTATGCTAATTCAAGTAGAGAAGTAACTTACAAAAAGGCTTGTAGCTTAAAATATTTTTGGTCTCCTCCAAAACATGTTCGAATGAGTCCACGACAAACTGTTCCAAAAACCTCTCCTGCAAATATGCAACTTTTGAATTTAGAATTTAAACGCATCTAACTGCAACAATGTTCTAATATTTCCTCCTCAGAGATTTCTATGTAAATCTTCAATGACTTTTACAAGTGAACAGAAGATTACATGGTATAGAAGCAAGAGAATAGAAGAATATCACCAAAGACAAGAATATGTTAACCAGCGTAGAAGAATAAGTTCAAATACAAGAATATATAATGTGGCCATACTCATGGAATAAGGCCCAAGACTATTTTTTAGGAACTCGACCAACCCATTGTAATGCACCTAGGGAGGATAATTAATGTAATATTAGGTACCTTAGGAGGTACATAAGGAGGATAATTAATGTAATGTGGCCATACTCATGGAATAAGGCCCACTAAGTGGTTGATGTGTGAATTCATTAACTAATGTAATAGGCCATACTCGTGGAATAAGGCCCACTAAGTGGTTGATGTGTGAATTCATTAATTAATGTAATGGGCCATACTCATGGAATAAGACACGCTAGCTAGTTGGTAGGTAATAAATGTAATAACCAGGGGTAGTTGGCATATGCCCTTAGGAATACTCATGAGAAAATGTATATACACATGCATATCATCATACTAAGCATGTTGGATATTATATTGTAACAACAATGGCTTGTGGAGTGAATCCTTGCATAAAGAGTAATTGATGGTGTTGCCCTACCTTAGGGGTTTTGTCTACAATCTTGGTGCTTATTATTGTGTGGATGCATTTGTGATTCTGAAGTTAAGGGGTTTATTTTGCATCTACTAAGGTTCACTACAAGTGGTATCAAAAGTTGAAACTCTTTCTCAGACAAAAGGGAAAGAATTTTTTTCTTTTTTCCAAATTTTCTTGTGTCAGGGTTCTCTCTTGACCTATTCAACAAATCACAGCCATACCAAAGCCATTAGACATAGAGTGGCCATAGCATTTCAAAATTGGGGTCATAATAGCAATTCCGATCAATACTGAGGTAGTTATAGTCATTTTAAATTGTGGCCTCAAAAACTCTAGCCGCTCAAAGGAGCTCCATTGAAAAGTAAACTATTTCTTCAAAACCCTAGTTCTATTTTTGGGTTTTCAATGTTCACAAGGAAGATGTATTTTACGAGAGACTTCATTGGTCCTAGCATTGAAGAATACATAAAGAGTATTAAGTCACAAACACTTCTTTGGAGATCCAAGCTAATATTTAATTTAAGAGACGATGTTGCCACATGGTGGAAGTCGCTTAACCTTGGCAAGATGATAAACCTTCTAGATGAAAAATATGTAAAAGTATTTTTTGACAAGTGGTCTCGTGCCATGAAGAAAGATACAAAGAGCACTAGGGATTTATTCTCATTTGACAACTTCCTATTGTAGATTCATGGACGACCCTTATTTATATAAACCCTGGTAACAAGCATAATTTTCATCAATGTTGACTTGACTAAAAGATTGCAGGTCTCTACAAAGCATATCCACAGCACAAAGGTTGAGGATGACATGGATATTATTCTTGGATATCCTTAGATGGACTCATTGGGTCCGATGAATATTAATGTACAAAAGAAATTTATGAAGCTTTGGTACAAGAAAAAGAAAATCACATTGCAACATATTTTTCTTATTAGATAAGGGCCCAAGGTGGCACATGAAGAAGTCACTACAAGGAAACTAATTGCAGTACCTACAGACATCAAATGAAGAGTCTGAGGGCCTAAAGCTAAATCAAAGGAAGAGCCCACAAAAGCATCTAAAGGATAGCCCCAAGAAGGGCATAAAAGGAAAAAGAATCTATGGAGCACCATTCCTCAAAGGAACCACAAGATGAAGAGTCAAAGAAAGAAGAACCAATAGCTAAGGTCGTTGCATATCGCTACCCACACCATCGTGAGAAACAACAGTCATCAAGGCAAGGCCATGGGTATTAACAAAGTTACTATGGATTGACATGGAACCAGAAAAATACTCAGTATAGCGATGCATGGAGAAGTAAATACAATGAGTGGAGATATCATAATAGCATAGTGATAGCAAGGAACCAAAGGAGCAACCATAGCCAATATATATATGGCAAGGAAGAAGTTAGACCGCATGTCCGAATATCATTAGGATGGATGGATGCTTGTGCTTGGTAGCAATTGACTACATTGCTTAACATATCATATTATATCGCTTATACTCATGTTTCAAGGATGAAACATGTGAAGGGGGATGGAATGTAATGTACCTAGGGAAGTACCTAGAGAGGATAATTAATGAAATGTGGCCATACTCATGGAATAAGGCCCACTAAGTGAATGCTCTATGAACTCATTAATTAATGTAATGGGCCATACTTATGGAATAAGGCCCACTAGGTAGTTTGTGTGTACCGAGGGAGGATAATTAATGTAATATTAGGTACCTAAGGAGGATAATTAATGTAATGTGACAACACTCATGGAATAAGGCCCACTAAGTGGTTGTTGTGTGAACTCGTTAATTAATGTAATGAGCCATACTCATGGAATAAGGCCCACTAGGTAGTTGGTAGGTAATAAACGTAATAATGAGAAGTAGTTAGCATATGCACCTAGGAATACTCGTGAGAAAGTATTTATACACATATATATCATTATATTGATCTTGTTGGATATTGTATTGTAACAAGCATGGCTTATAGAGTGATTCCTTCCATAGGGAGTAATTGATGGTGTTACCCTACCTTATGGGTTTTGTCTACAATCTTGGGACTTATTAATGTGGGAATGCATTTGTGATTATGGAGTTTAAGGGTTCTATCTTTCATCTACTAAGGTTCACTACACCCACCATCATAATCAGTTGCTTTTTCTAGTTTACACTTTGAGAAATGGTTTGCTTTATACGTTAAATGAACTTTACTCCTCTTCTTGTGGATAGCACATTTTGGCATGCACAAGACACTACAACATCTTCAATGATATTTTTGTCAATCTTCAAAGAGAAAATGGGTTCAAGAATTCAAGCTTATACTTTGAGAGATGGTTTTCTTTATATGTTAAATGAGCTTTTTGTTCTCGATGGATGAACAAAACAAGGATTGATTAAAGATGCACATTCCTCTTCTTATGGAGGGCATTTTGGCATGCACGGGACACTACAACATCTTCGACGATTTTTTTGTCTACCTTCAATGAGAAAACAAGTTCAAAACTACATTTATAACTTATGTAGCCAATCCAAGTCACCAAATCAGATTATTGACTTTATCGGCCTTTTCCATTTCCTTCTATGCCATGGGAGTACCTTTCCATGGACTTCATTATCAGATTGCCTACCATTCAAGGAAACATCATTTTATCTTCATTGTCGTATGCAAATTTTCAAAGATGGTTGTTTTCCCTAACAACAGCTAAACAATAAATACCCCTAATGCTACAAAGATATTTTTCTCATGTCTAGACAAATTTTGGTTACCTTATACCATTCTCTGTAATCAAGATTTGAGGTCATTGAGTTGCTTTTGGAAATCCCTATGGAAGATGCTTGGTTGTTAGCTTGAGTTCTTTGCTTTTCATCCACGAAAAATAGTGAAATTGAGGTAGTGATTTCAATGTTTTAGCTTGCGAGCATTTAATATGTAGTTTGCACTGGCTTAGTACTAGTAACCTCATCTTCGCTGATAAAATGTTGGAGGATGGGGCCAAGGTTTCATGGATTTTCAGTAAATTGGGTTGTTTACCTTTTACAAAAAACATACTAGAAGAAACAAATAGACAACTACTTAGTTGGCAAAAAGGGAACTTTACCTACACAAAGAAAGTTGTTGTCGCAATCCACTTTTTCAACAACAATTACCTCATTTACAACAAAATTGGGAGCAAATTTCTCTCAATGTGGAGGAAGTGATGTGAAACCATTATAAACTTTTACGGCAGTAAATTATAAATGAGAATACATTACTTTTGGTATTTTAAGCATGCAAGAAAAATGCCTCAACACATTTCGCTTGAACAACAACCAAAATGCCATACAACAATGAACATGGCCATGTTTAAACAAACAATTGTAATGAAATGCCATCATTACAAATGATCAAAACCCAATTGATACTAACATAACTCAATGCTAGATGATGTTAATTAGATTTAGCTCAAGTGGTTGGGAGAAATGATTGTTATTCTCCCAACCCAGGTTCAATTCCCGCAAAGTGACATGTTGAGCTCATAACAGGTATATCATTGTAATGGCTTCAAGTCCTATTGTTGATCGGCCTTGTGCCCTGAAGATTCTAGGGTTTACCATAAGTACCATCCTCAAAATAGTTGATGTTTTTGTAGCATCGGGGAGGTATTCTCACAATGGCATTGGTCTCGAGCATGCGGGAATCTTTGTTGGCACCCACTTGGAGGAATAAACAATTCTAATTTAATGTTGAGTTTAGAAGGGGCTCCTAAACTCACTCTTAGACTCCTATAAAAGGAGAAGCAATGTGAGGAGGCACCACAGATGTTATCTTGTCATCATGTGTTCGACATGAGTGAGTGAGCCCTCTTGCCAAAGGAGATTGACGAAAAAAAATTCAGCAAGGAAAATCTTCACTTGGGCAATCTAGTATAGGGTTTTTGGTCTTTCTTTCTCTCTTCATTCTTTCAGCCAAGGAAGATCAGGCCGCACGTGTGAGGAAGGACAGGTTGCACGTGTGAGGGAGACAAGTCACACGTGCGAGAGAAGAAGACAGTCGCACGTGTGGGATCCGTACGGATCTATATGGCACATTAATTGCAAGTCGTACCACACGTGCAGACCGTACAGTCGTTGTAGGCAAGTCGTACAAGGTGACGTCAGCCATACGATTGTTATGTCAACAGGGTACAGTAGATTTGTAAGTTGGAAGTTCCGAAATTTTTGCTGAAGTTGTAATTTCTCTGAGAGGACTAGTTTTGTCCTTGGGATTCTCAATCTAAAAATTTTACTGAGCAGAAATTTGTTTCTCTTTTGTATGGATGATTTCTCTCTAATCTTTGTGCTTCTGCTATAATTTTATGTCATAATTTCAGTGTAAAATTATATAGTGATAACAGCCCTAGCTTATGTTTGAGGTCACTTGGAAGTAATTTTCAGATCTGAAATTGAATGCAATAAATGCTTTAAATTTGACATGGTATCAGAGCTTAGGCTCTAGAGAGAGAAGCATCTCTTGAAACACAAGTTGTTGTAGATTTGTTGTTGTAGATTTGTGTCGCTGCAGATTTGTGTTCTTGTTTGGACACAATGGTGGGCACTCTTAGAGTGGAGGACAAGTTGGAGGGGGCCACAAATTTCTAGGCCTGGAAGGCTAGGATTATTTTTCTCTTGGAAGAGAATGATCTCAAAGAGTACATTGAGAAGGTGATTCCAGATCCTAATGATCCACAGGAATTGGCAGCTCATAAGAAGAAGGAAGTGAAGGCCAAGCAGGTGTTGTTGGATTTTGAGAAGGATCACTTGATTCCTCATATTTCCGAGAAGAAGACAGCCAAGGAGATATATGATGCTTTGGTGCACTTGTATCAAAGCAGAAATGCAAACCGAAAGTTGATTTAGAGGCATAAGCTCTGATCAGTTGAGATATCCAGTTCAGATACAATTGCTAGTACCTCATGAGGATCACTCAGATTCGTGATCAACTTGTAGCCATCGATGAAGCAGTTGATGACACAGAGTTGGTGAATGTGGCATTGAATGGTTTTCCCGCGTCTTGGGAACCATTTGTGCAGGGGATTTGTGCACGAGAGAAGTTGCCACCATTTGACAGAATTTGGGTCGATTTCATCCAAGAGGAAGCTTGGATAAAGTCCAGGAACAAGCAAAGAGGTAGTGATGATGACAATCAAGCCCTAGCTGCTCATGCTAGGAAGGGCAAAGGAAGAGGTTCCACGGGGGAGAGAGGCATCTCCAGAGCAGTGGAAGAAGGACCTTAGCAAGGTCAAGTGCTTTGCTTGTCATAAGCAAGGCCACTATGCTTCACAGTATCCATAGCGAAAGAAAGGGAGAGGGAAGCAGTAGGCATCATGAGCTGAGGTGGATGAGGTTACAGACGGGCTTCAGAGGGAGTTCTTATTAGTCTTCGCCCTTTCTGGTACAATTTCCAGTAGTGGGACTTGATTGGTGGATAGTGGAGCTTCTCGTCATATGACAAGATCACAGGAGTCACTCGCTAGTTTGTCAGAGGACTCAAGATTGCAGGTGGAGCTTGGTGATAATGCCAAGTATGCAGTCAAGGGAGTTGGGACAACTTCGTTTCAGCTAGAGTTCAAGAAGCCTCTCAGGATGAGTGATGTGTTGT
>SNQJ01S0207120.1:0-16301 GCA_010110895.2 Picea sitchensis
TTTTTTTGGAGAAAACAAGGTTTATTAAATTAATAAAGTGATTTTGTGAGAAAATATTAAAGATGAATTAAAAGTCACTTGAGGGGAAAAAGGTGAAAGGGGGTATAAAGGAAATATAGGGGCTCATTTTCTCTCATTTTGATGAATATTTTTATTTTATTTGGAGAGCTCTTGGAGCCTTTGGGGGTTTGGAGTAAACCCTAGTTGGATTGGTTTCGGTGGTGAAATATTACACCCTAGCTAATCAGGTTTTGGTGGTGAGAGATCCACCCTAGCCAAATTAGATGAGGAATCACTCAGGTTCTTCATTGGATTTCATTGTTAGACGAGATAGTATTTGAAATTGCAGAATTTATGGCTTAGTCGAAGTCAATTTCTTTTATTGCAGTAGCTCATTTTGATTGGCAGAGGTTGAGATCTATTTGGTAGGTCGAGTACTCTTTGGCAGGGTTGTGTTTCCTCTTAGGGTTGAGTCACGTGTTTGTTGGCCGAGTTTACCATTGTTGGGCGAAATATCATTGTCTAGGGACTGATTTCTTGTGATTGGGACAATCGTCTTCTTATGCTAGTGAATCCTTCTATTTGTTGAAGTCGATTATTGTAGGGGAGATAGAATTTCATTGTTTGTGGTTGTAATATTGTAACAGGGAGGTTGTTCTTCCTGTTGGGTCCAACATTCTTTGTTGGCAGGTTGTATTTGTTGTTGTGGGCAAGGTTTATTGCAAAGGGGACGCCCTCATCTTGTGTGTGAGTTAAGTTTGTACCCAGTAGACCATCTTTCTTATTCGAGAGCTATTTTGAGCTTCAAATAATACCCAGACTGTTGTAACAGGTTAGATCTTAAATAATATTAGGCCTTAATTATGTTTAATACTTGTTGTTGTAGCGATTTGGTTGGCTCTTTGTTTGTAGTTTACTGTCATAAAAACTGTATGCATTATAAAGACCTTAATTGGGCATCAAACCCTCATTTATACATTGAAAAATCCTTGTTTATATATTGAGAACACAAACCAGCAAGTACATAAACAAACAAGCAGCAGAACAAGGATTTTATATTGGAAATGATCATATAGCCCAAGTGTTTGACGAAATTCATACACCAACAGTGGTCTATAAAACATATCAACATTAATTTATTTGTCCAAATACCTTACCTAGCAACAATATTAAGACATTCAGGTCATCCAAAGTGTTTGAGAAGGGTTCTGTATCAACAACAACCAAAACCAAGGGTTTTTACAGTGAGATTTGAGTATGACAAAAAGCTAGTTGACAAAACTCTTAACCCAAAATACTCACTAAATATAACAACAATAGGTAAGGATATTACAGTGGTATCAGAGCTTGTGATCCTCCCAGCATGTGAGGGTATACAATCTTGGCTATGGAAAACAATCAAAACAATGCAGGGAACAATGGAACTCATGGTTCAGAGGGGCAGTGGACAAGAAATCAAAGACAACAAGAGAAAGACAAGGAGTTTACATATTGTTTGAGGGAGTATATGTCGCTTAGAGAGGCATTTCACACCGCCATGTCGTTCAAGTATTTTTGCACCATCAAACATCCGAAGTGGTATGAACCCTAAGTTTTAGTGGACAAGAAGGTGAAGGTGCCAAGGAAAATGATACTAGTTTCTAAATATTTCGATGCTTCTAAAAATACGGAAAATGTTGACTCTTCATATGTTTCTTCTCCTGCAAATGAGCACATGGATGCTCATGAGGCCTTAGAACCTAATGCCACAAAAGAGATTTTGGAAGACAAGGAAGAAGATAACGTTGATACAGTTTTATTCCAACAAAGTGACAGTGTGGTTTGGGATGATGAGCCAATTGATGACACTGTGATTTGGGATGAAGAAGATCCAATTCATGACACTGTGATTTGGGATGAAGAAGAAGGAAATGGTGTTGATGGTATGGGGGACACAATTACCTTTTATGTTAACTTAGAGACCATATTTGATAGGCCTTGTGGAGAGAAGAGTTTCTTTGATGATGCGGTGCTTGATCATGATGCTACCCCACCTTTTGGAGATTGTATGGTATCATCTAGTGAGCCAATTGGATTTGATGAGGGTAGTGTTCTTACAGTGGAAAGTAAAACAAAAAATCAATGGCACCCATGCCACTATGATGAAATTGAACAAAGACCCTAAGCATTGTGTGATTTGGAGGACCGATTATTGGTCACAGAGGAGCAAATTGTACAAATGTTGACAAGGGAAGATGGTTCTCATAATTTCATTGAAGATCTTATTTGGAAAACCCAAATTGAGGAGAGACAAAGACGATTTTTAGGTGGAGTCACTAGTGCTCAATTACACTTAATCAAAGAAGCACTAGAGCAGATGAAATCAAATTACTTGCATTCGTTCATGGATAGGGACCTTTCTCTCAAGTTCGTTGAAGATAAGGAAAGGGAGGTTGAGGAGATTTGTTACAACAGAGCCTCCATCATCTTGGGCATCCATGACACATGAGGGAGTGAGTGGCACTAATGATTAGAGGGGTCGGGCCTATTGTGATGATTCAGCAAAAGGAGCATTTAGAGTTGTAGGTGCAAGAGGAGAGGTATGACGAAGACGGTTGTGATTATTCTCATGTTTTACATTGTGGGGATCATGAGCCTTTTTTTTTAGAGAGCCCACTAAAGTCTCAAGGCTTAGCTATGGAGGAGATAGTTGAGCACATACCTTGTGGACCATCTCGCAAGGAAGTATATGCATACATGGAATGGGTGGACAAGTATATGACAAACATGGGCATGCTCTGAGATACGGGTTCAGGAAACATCAGTAGAGTGATGGATAAAGTAGCACATACATTATATAGGATGGTACAAGACGATTCAGTGATAGGAAGTAATACGTAGGGGTACTCATTGGCACACGGTAATGAAAAATGGATTTTTGTAGTGTTTCCTCCAGGGAGACATCTTGACAGAATCCTAGAGCATACCATTGAGTTGAGGTTACCCAAGATTGGTGAGTGGATGGGTGAGCCTCAGGGAGAAACATATCCCTTGATGATCGATATTCATCTGGGATATCACCATATGAGGGCCAGGGAGCAGGATACTCACATGTCTTCTTCCAGACTTCAGTATGATTTATTTGTCATGCCCTTGGGGTTGACCAACACACTAGTCACTTCCCAGTCTTGCAAGTAGTGGAAAAGGTATATATTGTTGTTATTTTATTCCCTCATTATATACAAAAAGACATGGGAGGTTCACCCAAGTCAATTGGATGAGACTGGTGGGATTATGGCCATGACAAAGTTATTTCGATTGGAATTTGTGATTAGTGCACAGGGGGGGATCCAGACTCTATTGGATCGGTTCAAAGAGGGGTCAACATCAGCCATTGGGAGTGGTGAACTTCCAATTTGGTGTTGGGATCGTGGAATTCATCTGAGTAATGGATTGCTTCATATTTTGGTGAGTATCCACAGAGTTGTGACAATGATTTGTATGTTTCCTTTTTGGGATGCCAAGGAAGGAGATGTTGAGACTTATTCTAATTGGCGAGACAAGCTTCCTTTTCTGATATTCGAGATCGAGTATGGTAGTGGATTTTCAAGTCATGACTTCATCGTGATTCATGTGCAGGATACTATTCATGGTAGTAGGTTCATCCCTTAAAATTATTTCGGCTTGGGGTTCCAAGAGAGGAGGATGCAGATTAGGCACGATGGTTAGACGATTATGATCAAAGTGGCGCAACGTCAACATGGTGGTTCCTTTCTAATATTAGATTGGGACCTTGGGATTTCAAATTTAGACAGTTCAGCAGTTGATACAGATGAGAGAGACAATTTTTGCTTTCATGGGATTGGTTCCCTAGTAGAGAATTTCTTTGAGGGGATGACTGAATTTTCACAGTATCAAGTTTCTCTACTTATCGACAGTATTCAGGAGGCCTATTATGTTATTACCTTACCAAAAAATGAGTTGAGTGGAGGATGTTTCACATCTTCTAGGTTGGTTTGGGACCCTGGTATCATTTTCAGTTTCATTTTACTTCACCCTGTGGAGCGTCTAGTTGTGATGGAATTGCTTGAGGAAAAGCAATATTTGGGAAGGGAGGATTGAAATGTCCCCATCTTTTGGGTTCCCATGTTTTGCAGTTGGAGATTAGTTTTGAGGCTTGTGCCAGCCAGGACAGAGGGGTGATGTTATGTTACTAGTGATCTCGGAGGGTTTGGAGGATTTATGTGAGGCCCAGCCTATTCAATTTATCATATTTCATCACTGGGATCACTTCCACACAGCTCGTTCTTGGTTTTTTGGCATTCCAATTATTCTCATAATTTGGGAGTTTATTGAGCATAATTTAATTAAATGCATTAAAGGTGTTATTTGGATCATATTGTTTGAGGGGACACCTTAGTGTAATATCTCATTGGAACTAGGAGGAAAATATCTAAAGGTTCAGATGATAAAAAGGTGACTTCCAGTGGACCGAATGCTTTAAAATCAAATAAATCATTTTTTGGAGAAATAAATCATTTTTTGGAGAAAAAAATGTTATTAAATTAATAAAGTGATTTTATGAGAAAATATTAAAGATGAATTAAAAGTCACTTGAGGAGGAAAAGGTGCAAGGGGGTATAAAGGAGAGATAGGGGCTCGTATTCTCTCATTATGTTGATGAATATTTTGATTTGATTTGGAGAGCTCTTGGAGCTTTTGGGGGTTTGGAGTAAACCCTAGTTGGATTGGTTTCGGTGGTGAAATATTCCACCCTAGCTAATTAGGTTTTGGTGGTGAGAGATCCACCCTAGCCAAGTTAAAGGATGAATCACTCAAGTTCTTCATTGGATTTCATTGTTAGAGATAATATTCATAATTGTGAAGTTTGTGGCTTAGTCGAAGCCAAGTTCTTATATTGCAGTAGCTCATTTTGATTGGTAGAGGCAGAGATCTATTTGGCAGGTCGAGTACTCCTCTAGCAAGGCTGATTTTATTCTTAGGGTCGAGTCGCATGTGTTTTCTGGCTAATTTTACCATTGTTGGGAGAAATATCATTGCCTAGGACCGATTTCTTGTGGTTGGGTGAGCCATCTTCTTATGATGGTCGATCCTTATGTTTGTTGAAGTCGATTTGTTGTAGGGGAGGTAGAATCTCATTGTTTGGGGATGTAATCTTGTAACAAGGAGTTTTTTCTTCCTATTGGGGCCACCATTCTCTGTTGGAAAAACATATTTTTTATTGTGGACATGGTGTATTGCAAAGGGGATGCCCTCATATTGTGTGTGAGTTGAGTTTGTACCTAGCAGGTCATCTTTTGTATTGGAGAGTTGGTTTGAGATTCAAATAATACCTAGACTATTGTAACATGTTAGATATTAAATAATATCAAACCTAATTTATGTTTAATACTTGTTGTTGTAGCGATTTGGTTGGCTCTTTCTTTGTAGTTTACTGTCATAAAAATTGTATGCATTATAAATACCTTAATTGGGCATCAAACCCTCCTTTATACATTGAAAAATCCTTTCTTATCTATTGAGAACATAAACCAATAAGTACATAAGCAAACAAGCAACAAAACAAGGATTTTATATTGGAAATTGCTCCTACAACCCAATTGTTTGATGAAATTCATACACCAGCAGTGGGATATAAAACATATCAGCATTAAGTTATTTGTCCAAATACCTTACCTAGAAGCAATAATAAGACATTCAATTCATCCAAAGTGTTTGACAAAGGTTCTATATCAACAACAACCAAAACCAGGGGGTTTTACAGTGAGATTTGAGTATGAAAACAAGTTTTTTTACAAAACTCCTAACCCAAAATAATCACTAAAAATAACAACAATAGGTAAGGATATTATAGAAAAGTAGTGCAAAAAAATAGGCAGCAACATGAGATGCACTTGGCTATGGTCCTCCTCTAATTGTTGGTGTTTTCCATATTGTGAGTTGGTTTACATCATGAGGGTAGTGGATAGTGAGTAGCATTCACTGGTGGCCTCAAGTAAGTGGAGTGAAAAAAAGAAAGCAGGAGTGAGGATAGTGATGCATCATCATAGGTGCTCAAGTGGGAAATAGATGGTGAACCAATAGTGTGAAAGCATAGTAACAAACATAAACATGGGGGGTGGCATGTCTCAATGAGGGTTTTAATGAACTAATGATGGGTGTTATGTGGCTCATAGGGTGTTAGACTCTTGAATAATAACTCATATAGGGGCATGAGTGACAATGGATTCTAATCTAGGGTGGCCCCATGTGGATAAGTTCTACCATCAATCGATGACTCGTGCATATAAGAAGTGCATCAAGGATGGGGTTGTTCTTAAGAACAAGGATATAATATTTGATGCAATGTGAAAGGAGGGGTAGGTCTAAACATACATGCCATGTGTCTTTCACAAAGATACATGGTTTTGGAGCTTTATATATGGATAGAGGAAAAAATTGACTAAAAGTGAACTTCCTACGACCAATGCATAAAGGGAACCATATTAAAAATCATGAAAAACTAATTGAAACTATGTAAATGGTGTGGAAAATAGGTGTTGTACGACTCTATGTGGTCTGGTAGAATATTTTAGGGGTACCTATAAATAGGTTGAAGGAAAGAGTATTAAGGCTCATTGTTTTTGTTTGTCTTGGAGTGGAGCCAAGATGACCTAAAATTTATGTGGAGGATTCTAGGAAAAATGAGAGGATAAATCGACATCTACAAGAGCTATGTAAGTCCTAATTTCATGCTTTTGTTGCGTACAAGTTACAACAATCTTTATTATCATTGTTTCATAGTTTTGGGGTTTTTTTGAGGGAGGGCCACTTTCTACCAATATGTGGTGTGACATGGATTTCATGGCTACAACTATGACAACAACATGGAAAGATTGAATTAACCACATTGGCAACATGATTATGGAAGGAAAAACCTTGTCAAGTAAAAAAAATTTATAGTGGGTCATATGTGGTGTGTGTATGTAATGATCCAAATGCTTAAAATATCATAACTAAACAGAAGTACACACCATGTAAAGAATGTGAGCGTGGAGTACAACTCCAAGATAAATAAGTTACACAAGAACTCCTTAAATAATAGGAGAATCTTCTCCACATAACCAAATACATTTATACATCACAATTCACATGTCTACAATAATGAGTACATGATCTCTATAAATACCCATTCACACCTACACATGAGGTCCTTTTAATAGTAGGTCTACCCTATTGCATATATATTTACACATTAGATGTACATTTAACCCCATATATGACCCCCTTTGGGTCATATGATATACATTTAACCTTATATATTCCCCCTTTGGGTCATAACATAGTACCCTCCTTCAAAAATATGTATCCTCAAAGCTTTGCAATTAAAGGATTTACATGTGATGAAACCAAGTAATGTGATTTTCTTGTGTTCTTTCTTTCTTCCTCCCATTGATGATGATCCATCCACCCAAAATCAATTATTTTTTGTCGTAATCCTTGGTGTTTGGTTGTTACATAATTTTCTTTCATTTGATTCCATATGTCATTGTTGAAGCTTCTCCAATTTGTAGTAGATGTTGGTCTATGATAATTTCTTGTTGAATAATGGTTTATGATTCCATATTCCATGAATATTGATTATTATTTTGTATTATTCCTTGATAACGTCGATATTGATCTTCTTGTCTTCCTTGGAATCTTTTCTGATAATGAGGATGTCAATATGGTTTGACATTTGATGGTTTTTCTTTATTTTTCACACCTATTTCATCTATCTTCTTTTCAAAGACAATGGAATCCTCTATCCTCTTTTTTTGGTCTTTGATTACTCTAGCCTTGGAGATAATACCAACATATTTGGCATGTACATCCGCTAGATGGAGTTCAACTTCTTCAAGTATATTTTATTGACCTTCTTGAATTTTGTCTTGTTTCTCCTTTTGAAATTGCAATGTGACCCCATCTATCAAATTATGATGGCCTTCTTCAAATATGGCTTTCATTTCTGATTTTACCTCATCAGTATTTAAGGATTCCTCAACTTTCTTGCAAATTTTCTCTTCCAATCTGTTGGTAGATTATTCATCCAAGATCCTTGTTTCTTCTTGATTTTGATAATTCTTCTTCTCTTCTTTCAATATTTTAACCTCATCCAGTAGTTTTTTATTATGGTTTCTTAACCTACATATATCTGCATCTTTATTTTTTAAATCTTCCCTTGAATCATCATTTTCCCACTTTGTTTTGGTACTCTTTTCTTTCTTTAAGTTCTTAACCTCCTTAATGAGTGATTCATTAATGGATTGCATCTTGGTGAACTCGTCGTTTTTCTTTGTAATATATTTTCTTAGCTCTTCATTATCCTTTTGCAATTTGGAGACATTTTATTTTTATTCCTTTAACTCCTCTTGAATTTTATACATCTCCTCCATTTGTGTATCCTTAATCCATTTATTTGAGAAGAGTTCTTCAAAATTTTCCCATGTGGGGGAGAGTTTAGTAACTTAATCAAGGCTATCCCATCACTTAAAAGCTTCACCCCTCAAGTAAAATCATACCTTCAAAAGTAAATTATTTTTATTTATCATCCTTAACCATTCCGCAGGATTGATTTCATCTTTATCTTCATCTCCTCTAGAGCTAGGTAGTGTCATTGATTCTTAACTAAGGTCTAACCCAAACCTCAAATAACAACATCAGTATATTAAAGATAATGATATCAAATAGTTATAATAACTTTTCCAATATAATCTTATGTGTTTTCTCTTTCAACTAGCTTTTGAATAATCTCAATCGAACATCCCAATCAAAAGTTATGATAGTTTTAAGTAAACATATATTTGAAACCTTGATTTGGAGTTTGTCCTCTTGGTCGAAATTCCTTCTGATATATTTATGAAACTTTGGCCCCTATGAGTCTGAAATTTCAACCTCTAGTACTCATAAATGTCTTCTTTGTAATTCCATAGGTTTGACCAAAATTTGGTGTGCCAAATGAAAGTTATGGTAACTTTCTCAAACCTTGCTGAATTTTGGCCTATTCTGAAGAGAGAACTTGTACATAATTCTCCACATCCAATATTAGAGAATCGATTTTGAACTTCGTACCCAAAACACTTCGAATTTTTCTCTTACCAATGCAATTGGTCTCACTGAATTTGAATCATCTATGAAGAAGTTATGACTATTTTACCCAAAACACTTGTTTTCTACTAGTTATAGGACTTGTCAAAAAACCTTATCTTCCACAGGGTGTATCTCCGAAATTACAATGACCAAGAAGCTTAAATTCATACCACAAGTACCCTGATATGTCTTCTAAACAACCTCCAAGTTTCACCTTCTGAAGTGGCCCCTAAAAAACGTTATAGAAAAAATACCAAGATGACTTGTTTGAGGAAGAAAAACCCTAGGATCGATGCTCTGATACCAAATGTAATAATCCAAATGCTTAAAATATCATAACATAATAGAATTACACACCATGTACATAATGTGAGCATGAAGAAGAAGTCCAAGATAGATAATTTACACAATAATTCCTTAAAGAATAGGAGAACCTCCTCCACATAACCAAATACATCCATACATCACAATTCACATGTCTACAATAATGAGTACATGATCTCTATAAATACCTATTCACACCTTCACATGAGGCCCTTTTAATATTAGTCCGACCCTATTACATATATATGTATACATTACATGTACATGTATCCCCATATATGCCCCCCCTTGGGATCATATGATATACATTTAACCCTATATATTCCCCCTTTGGGTCATAACAATGTAGGATGAGCTCATGAGATTCAATGGTATGAGTGGGATCATTTGGAGTGGCTAGAGGAGGTCCCAAGAGAGGTCTTGTGCTCACTTGCATAAGTAGGTTTGTTGAATTATTTCCAATTCCCACTTTTACGTACTCATTCAAATTCGCTTAAGTACCTAGAGTGTCTATGGGATCCAAATCTAGGGTGTTTTTGATGTGTGGGATGGGTTCAAAGCTCATGAAGTATAATGTATATTCTCTAACTGGTTTCCCCCCCCAAGGGGAAATTATGGATACCATGGCCATTTGGAGGGGGTATCTTTGCTCGTTTATTAGGTTGCATTGCATGAGTGGATTAAAGGAGAATCAAAATGTTTGTCCTCAAATGATGGTTTATTTGATTTGACTCTTGTATTTAGAATTCATAGATTTCTTCGAAATGGAAGTAGACCAGTTGTTACATGGAGAAAAATGAATATTATATATAAATTATTGCAATGCATTTTCCTTTATATTGTGTATTATGTGTTAAGATATATTGATTAGAATAATGAAAACTGCTTAGAATAAAATCAAAGGAACATAATTTTTTTAGTCGAATTAAAATCAAAATATGGAGCTTGCAATATGAAAGTGTGACAATGTTATAAAAAATAGGATATGCTAGAAAAAACATGGACTTGACCTTACTCAAACTTGATGAAATCATAACACCTAAAACAAAAAATAAATAACTCTAAGATAGATTCTAAACGTGACAAAAAAGGATGGATTTTGGACACCACAAGGACTCTACCAGGACACTCAGGAGATGTTAATGATACCTCTAGGATGACAGATAGACACTGCACATAACCATTAGGAAACTAAGGATATGCTCAAGGCACACTAAAGGGAGCCTTGAGGACACTAAAGGGATCCTTAAATATGTTAAGTGTACCACTTGGGATGCTTAAAGGAACTTAAGGATGAATTATAAGGATACAACTATGATGCTAAATAAACCCCTAAGGACCTTAAGATGATGATATGAAAAATGAAAAGGCTTGAGTCTCTTTAAAATTGCAAGTGTAATTTATATGTGCTTGGGTAATAGGATCAAGTTACAAACAAATAAAACTTAATGAGTTTTTACTTAATCATGAGCAGCATAAACAGACATAAAATCCATCTAAGTAAACACATTGACACAAAAAAATGATAAAGGAGTTCACCCCTCTCTTGGGCTACATCTTCTAGTCCAACTTCCAATGGATCATTTTCATTAATGTTCAAAGTGTCAAAATCAGTGGTTTACACTGCTTAGAATGCAAAATAGATGGCTCCAATGGCTCCAGAATGTCCAAAAACCCCTAGGTGGGCTCTTCATGCACCTGGTTTGGCCAAAAACTAAGAAAAATACAACTCTGGAAGTTTTCTCCCAATTCTTTGTTGTCTCTGCTCGCCAAAACGCACTTGTGTGTGGCTAACCTAGCTCACGGGCGTTTCCCGTGCCAAAAACCCAACACTATTCTCGTCTAAAAACCCATTAGGAATCTTTTGAACCTCCAAAAGACTACTTTCAGTCTATCTGAATATGTGGGTATAGTTCCCTCACCTTTCCAACCTCAATCCATCTAGCTTTGCTTGGATTTGTGCCTTTAAAACCGACACGAAGGTATTCCACATTCCCTTGTTTTGATGTTCTCATCCTCCTATCTAGGATTATATCATCATGCAGTTCTGAAAGATATTCTGGCGAGAAATCATCTATGGAAGTAATCTGAACATGCTCTCCTTGATCATCAATCAAAGGATGCGCATACAATCTCAAATTATCAACATTAACAACTGCGTACATTTTCATATAAGGAGGAAAACCCAAATGGAAGGCATTTCCACGCCAACAATCCACATCGCGCTGCCACATCATCTATATGGTCAAATGCCACGTGGCTTGTACGGACTGTACAGTCAACAAAGTTTTGTTTGTTTGGAAAAGTGGGCAGAACACAATATCTCTCGCATACGACGTCTGTTTGAACCCGTTCAAGTTGCGTTGGGATCATGAGGACAAGGCATGTGCAAGAGTCTGTTTTCAAGAAATTATGAGCACTTTGATTTTTGAGCATATTTTGATCCCCTGGATCACTCCTCCCCATTAGGAAGATTTTGGACCTCCAAAAGACTACTTTTAGTCTATCTGAATATGAGGGTACAGTTCCCTCACCTTCCCAAACTCAATCCATCTAGATTTGCTTGGATTTGTGCCTTTAAGACCAACACGAAGGTATTCCATATTTCCTCGTTTTAATGTTCTCATCCTCGTGTCAAGGATTGTATCCTCATGTAGTTCTGAAAGATATTCTGGCGAAAAATCATCTATGGAAGTAATTTGAACATGCTCTCCTTGATCATCAATCAAAGGAGGCTCATACATTCTCAAATTCTCAACATTAACAACTGCGTACATTTGCATATAAGAAGGAAAATCCAAATGGAAGGCATTGTTACCAATCTTTTCAAGAATCTTAAAAGGTCCATATCTAATTGGTTTCATCTTTTTACCTTATCCTTTAAGCCTCTCCTTGCTAATGTAAATCCAAACTTCATCTCCAACTTGGAAACTGTGATCAACACGATGCTTGTCATGTCTTGTCTTGTACTTGGCTTGGCTCTTTTCCAACTGTTCTTGTACCATTTGATGCATCAATTGTATTTGTTCAATGAACTTATTTTCTCTATCAATGTCATAATGCCCATCAATAGCAATATATTTCCCAAAGATAAAATCTAAAGGGGATTTTGGAAAATAACCAAAACATGCCTCAAATGGATATTTTTGAGTCGAATAGTGCTTAGCCTGGTTGTAAGCATGTTGGATGTAGTGTAGGTGTTCATCCCAAATATTAGGATGCTTGCTACAATAACCATGAAGAAGATGCACTATTGTTATATTTACCACTTCCGTTTGACCATCGGTTTGTGGATGAAATGATGTGCTCGTTTTTAGCTTGGTGTCCATGAGTGCCCATAAGCTTGACGAAAAGTTCCCAATAAATCGAGAATCTCAATAAAAAAATAATGGATTTGGGCAACCCAAAATGTACCCAAGCATGTTGAAAGAACATGTGTGTTGTTTTTTCAGTTGTAACCTGCTTCTTACAATTCATCAAAATACACATTTTGTTGAAACAATCAACCACAAAATAAACATAATCATGATATTTTTTATACATAGGTAGACCTCCTACAAAGTCCATGGAAATTCTTTCCCAAGGACGAGAAGGAACCAGAAGTGGAGTATACAAACCCAACTTTATATTGCTAGGCTTACTTGTATCACATAAAGAATATCCTCTTACATATCTTGAAACACTTTCATTCATTTTAGGCCAATAGCAATACCTTTGCAAATTAGCCATTGTCTTGCCTACACCAAAGTGGCCAGCAATAAGAGAAGAATGTGCTTCCCTTATGATGTTGACTCTTTAACCCTGTGGAATACATAGCTTTCCAAGATGATACAAAATCTTATCATGCACATGGTAATCCAATTCTTCAACTTGGTTAGAATGGCACACAGTTGCATAAACCTCTTTAAAATCAGCATATAAAGCATATTGTTCAACATAGCTCTCATGCATGGTAGAATTATGCTTAAGAATAATTGAAGCACTAACAATAGGCCTAGAAAGCATATCGGAAACTTTGTTATAAATGTCTTTCTTATACCTTATGAACAAGTGGAATTGTTGTATAAAATCCATCCATCTTAAGTGGCTTGCTTGTTGTAGCTTTGTTTGTGATTGTAAGTATTGCAATGGTTGATGATATGTGTGAATGATAGTTTATTTTACCAACAAATAATGTTTCCATTTTTTCACACTTTGCACCAATGCATACAACTCCATATCATAAGTAGGATAGTTAATCACATCACCATTAAAAGTTCCATAATGAAAACAAATGGGCTTACCATGTTGCAACAAGACTGCTCCCATTGCATAATTACTTGCATTTGTTTGGATCTCAATTGGTTGTCTCAAATTAGGAAGTGAAAGAACTGGAGCTAAACTAATAGTATCCTTCAATGCATCAAAAGCTTTTTGTTGTTTGTCTCCCCATTGGAAAACTTGTTTGGTGCTTGTCACTACATGTAATGGAGTTGCAATTGAAGAGAAGTTAGCAATAAACTTTCTCCAATATTGGGTTGCTCCCAAAAATATTCTTACCTATGTCACATTGTTGGGTTTGGGCCAATCCAAAATGACTTTGACCTTGGAAGGATCAATTTTCAGTTCTCCTCCTCCAACAATATGTCCCAAGTAAACAAGTGAGGTCTTTCCAAACTCAAATTTAGACATCTTCAAAAACAAATTTTCTTTCTTCAAGACATCCAAAACTTGCTTTACATGCATAACATGCTCTTCATGAGATTTTATAAATATCAAAATGTCATCCAATTAGACAATCACACAATCATCAAGAAAATGCCTTAAAACATCATTCATTACTCTCATGAATGTAGCAGGAGCATTACAAAGCCCAAATCGCATTATCATCCATTCAAACAAACCTTGCTTTGTTTTGAAAGTTGTCTTCCATGTGGCTCCTTCAACAATCATAATCTGATGATATCCACTTCTCAAATACAACTTATTAAAATACTTAGCATCTTTCAATTGATCAAGCAAATCATCAATTCTAGGAAGAAGATAACAATTCTTTATCGTAATCTTGTTCAAGGCTCTGAAATATACACACATGCACCATGTACCATCTTTCTTTGGCACTAAAACAATCGGTGACCCACATGGTGATGCGCTTGGCATGATAACCCCCTTGTCAAGAAACTCTTGGATTTTTTTTTTAATTTCATCATTCGCCATGACTGACATCTTGTACATACAAATGTTTGGAAGAGGACAATCTTGTTGCAATTGTATCTCATGTTGGATACCCCTTTTTGGAGGAAATCCTTTTGGTTCCTGAAACATCTCATCATATTGGTTAACACCCTCATATAAATCAGATTTCAACTTTGTATCACAACCTTGGAAAGATTCTTTTTCAACATTGTCTTTGGGTTTGATCATCAAGAGGACAAAATTCTTACTAGCATCAACTAATCTCTTTATTTGTCCCGCATTTACAAGTGACAAATTCAACTTCTTTGTATGTTATATAACATTGTACTCAACTCCATTTTTAAACAAATGATATTTGTTCTCATGACGATGACAGATGGTTCTCCTATCATATAAATATGGGCTTCCCAACACAATACCAAAAATATCCAATGGAATAACATCAAGATCTACCTCATCTATAAAGTTTGCAGTGATGGCAAATCTAAGTTTACACCTTCTTGTCACATGCAATTTGGCATTGTCACATATCCATCCTAGAGGGTATGGTTTAGTATGTGGAGTAGTTTCCAATTTTAATTTCTTGACAGTGTCTTCAGATATGAGGTTTGTTTGAGATACAGTATTAGAAATATTATCTATCATGGTATGCTTTGAAATAACCCTTATGAGGAAAAGATATATTCTTTCTTTTTCATGTCGAGTTTCATTGAGGCTACTACTACTTGAAGAACTAGTACTTGCAATAGAATCCTTACCTTGAAAACCCATGGCTGTAATTGTTGTTCCATCTTTCAAATCAGAACCTAAATCATGTTGTGTAGTTGCAGTAGTCTTTCATTTCCCCTTATGGATGAACTTTTTGGGTCTCATTTCAGGATGAAGTTTCCAACAATGGTCTTCATCATGGCCATCCTTTGAACAATGTTTACATGAGAGTTTCTCTCCCTCTTTCTTGACTGAAGCATTCTTTCTGCCATTTCCTTTTTATTTCCTCTTTCCCTTGTCTCCCTTAACAAATGGATTTTTGCTACCCTCTCGAGGTTCATTCCTCCCTCTTGCTTCCAAATGAGTTTCATGTACACAAACTTCATCTAGATTTGTATGGTTAAACATAAGTATTGTGTGCCTCAAGTAGCTATGCAATCCTCCAATGTATTTGAGTAAAGTTTCTTGAGAAGATAAATCTATACCCAAAATCAAAGCTCTTCTTCTAAATTCTTGAGTGTAGCTGTGCACACTTTTCCCTNGCTTTGCACACTTTTCCCTTTAGCTTGTCTAAAAAATTTCCAATCCATAATAGGTTTCTTCATGTATGTTAATGGATAAAATTGTCTTTTAAGTGCAACAACAAAATCATTCCAAGAGGATAAAACTTTACCATGTTTCTTCATGTCCTCTTGAGTTTTGGCTTCCCACCAAATGAGTGTTGCACTTTCCAATCTAAGAGAAGCAAGTTGAATCTTAGTTTCATCATACTTGATTCTTTGTATCTTACAATACACTTCAATCTGACGAATCCATTTATCCGATTTATCAGCATTTACCTCTCCATCGTACATAGGCAATTCAAACTTAATATCAAGCTTAAGCAAAGGAGTTTGTAGAGGAATTTTACCATGTTCTTTTGGAGAATTTGGAGGTGGTTGTGAAATGGTAGAAGAAGTGGAAGATGGAGGTGAAGGAGGTGGAGT
>SNQJ01S0207120.1:18895-30063 GCA_010110895.2 Picea sitchensis
CGCGCGTGGAGGGTTGTATAGTATTCATGGGATATAAACACGGATGAAAACAAATACCTGTGAATCAGGAAGATAATCAGGCTCCGCAACCAACACAACATTGTCATCGAGTTGACCACATGGAGGATCAATGTTTTGATATTCATCCTTGTGATCATTGTGGAAAGCATAACCATCCTCTAGAAATATTTTCCAAACAAAAGAAATCTACAATATTAAAGACATTGACTTATGTTATCCATTTGATTTGTGGTCATCCCAAAACCACTAGATTCATAGAGCACATTCCACCATTCACAGTTGTCCACTTATGTATTTAAGCTCTCTAATTGGACTCACATACATCCCTTTTCATTAAGGGGGGGGATTTTGAAAACCTAATCTGTTAGGTTTATGGTTATTCACTTGAGAAGGAATATGAAACATCAGAAGTGATAGGAATGGTCATCGAGAGTCCAAGATACCTCTTGGAAGATGAATCTGAAGGTCATAAATCATGTATTTATATGTGTATCATATTAATGAAAGGTATTCCACATTGATTTACATTTGTGTGCATTCTAACAATGGTATCAAGTGCCTATATTTTTTGGGCCTGAATTAACCTATGGAAGTTGTCCATAGTCGATTTTTCCTCATCCAAAAATGCTTGTCTCATTTATTCCCTTGGGTGTTTTCATTCCCACGTGCATAAACGATTCCTCTTCTTGCAAGTTTGTCCATTTTTCTGTAGGTCTATTTATTCCCCTAGGTCAGGCATTTCTCTAGTTATTCCATGTGCCCCTCTATGTTACTCAACAGTTTGAGCCTCATCTCGGTCTACAAGTTTGTCTCATGCACACATTTTGGTGTTAGATCTAAGCATTTTTAATTATTCCATGAGTGAACATTTCAGAGCGAGTATTTTACGCATGGTGCTTCATGCCTGGGGAATTTTCAATTTTTTTCTCAGCTGGGAGTTGTATTTGAAATGCTTCTTTATTCAATATTGTGTGAGCTTGTGATACTAGATTGAGGTGTGAGAGCCTACAATTTGAAGGTTTTGAAGGTCTACCACTCGAGACCCTTTTCTTCCCATATAGTTCATGGTTTTCGGGTATTCATTGGTATTCCAACAAGCTTATAAATATTTGCAGGAGCTTCAAGATCCAGGATCTTGACGACCTAAGGCTCAAAATACAGGAAGACAACCATTTCAAGTCTTTTAACATTGTAATTTGTGTGTAGATGAAAAAAAAACCCTTAATTCAATATCCCAAGCATCATCGGTTGGAACCATATGAGTTCTTGAGCTTTCTGAAACTAGAGAAAGAGCTTGATAGTCTTATAAATATATTCAAAGAATCTTCAGAGAATCCCCACTTTCACCTTCACCATTTGGATTACAAGAGTACGGTTAAAACAATTTGGCCAATGTCAATCACACGGACACCATGGAAGAAATACGAGAGCACAAGAAACAATAGAGCTGGAACCATACCTACAACGAGTTTCATGGCTCGAATTATCACACTCCATGGTCGTGTTGGGATGCCCAATCAAGTTGTAAAGGATTTTTGGCAATTGTTGAACTTCGACTATGAACCCTCCATGAAATTCTTCATTGTCACACATGTGAATATGAAATACATCACAAGTGATAGGAACAATCACCGGGAATCCAAGAGACCTCTTGGAAGATGAATCCAAAGGTATTAACTCATGTGTTTATACATGTATCATATGAATGAAAGGTATTCCACATTGATCTACATTCGTGTGCATTATAACCGTGGTATCAAAGCCTAGAGTGTGGGCATTGAAGTATTTCACGAAGAGTTCGCAGTCAAATTCTAGCAATTGCCAAAAATACTTCATGACTTGATCAAACATCCCAGTGTGACCATGGAGCGTGATGATTCGAACCATGAAACCCTCATTGTAGGGATGGCTTCGACTCTGATGCTTCTTGTGCTCCAAGAAATAGAATAAAAATATTATAGAGATAGCTTCAATTATCAATAAAAACACCTTGCCAAATTGTTGTGACTTAAGAATAAAATAATGTAGGTTTCTCTTATAAATAAATAAAATATGGATACATTACGAGTAAGGAGATGGGTGCCTAAAATGTGATCATGTAATTCTGAATTATATTTGTGGAAAGAATGATCCCAGATGATGGAAAATAGGGGAGGGTTTCCTTGATGGGATAATAAATGTAGAATTTTTGTCACATAGAGGAGGTGGATGTGCATATGCACGCGATTGGTTCTTGTAGGGAATGAGGTTCAATGACAATGTAACGTCTCCATCTTTTAGGTTCCCATGTTTTGTAGTTGGAGATGACTTTCGAGGCTCGTGTCAGCCAGGACAGAGGGGTGAGGTTATGTTACCAATGATATCAGATGGTTTGGAGGAGTTATGTGAGGCCTATCCTAGTTCATTTATCATCTTTCATCATCAGGATCGCTTTTGCATATTTCATTCTTGGTTTCGTGGCATTCCGACAATTCCAGTAATTTGGGAGTATCATTGAGCATAATTTAAGTAAATGCACTAAATGTGTTATTTGGATCATATTATTTAAGTGAAAACCTTATTGTAATAGTTCGTTGGAACCAGGAGGAAAATATCTAAAGGTTGAGATGATAAAAAGGTGACTTCTAGTGGTTGGAAATGCTTTAAAATCAAATAAATCATTTTTTTTTTGGAGAAAACAAGGTTTATTAAATTAATAAAGTGATTTTGTGAGAAAATATTAAAGATGAATTAAAAGTCACTTGAGGGGAAAAAGGTGAAAGGGGGTATAAAGGAAATATAGGGGCTCATTTTCTCTCATTTTGATGAATATTTTTATTTTATTTGGAGAGCTCTTGGAGCCTTTGGGGGTTTGGAGTAAACCCTAGTTGGATTGGTTTCGGTGGTGAAATATTACACCCTAGCTAATCAGGTTTTGGTGGTGAGAGATCCACCCTAGCCAAATTAGATGAGGAATCACTCAGGTTCTTCATTGGATTTCATTGTTAGACGAGATAGTATTTGAAATTGCAGAATTTATGGCTTAGTCGAAGTCAATTTCTTTTATTGCAGTAGCTCATTTTGATTGGCAGAGGTTGAGATCTATTTGGTAGGTCGAGTACTCTTTGGCAGGGTTGTGTTTCCTCTTAGGGTTGAGTCACGTGTTTGTTGGCCGAGTTTACCATTGTTGGGCGAAATATCATTGTCTAGGGACTGATTTCTTGTGATTGGGACAATCGTCTTCTTATGCTAGTGAATCCTTCTATTTGTTGAAGTCGATTATTGTAGGGGAGATAGAATTTCATTGTTTGTGGTTGTAATATTGTAACAGGGAGGTTGTTCTTCCTGTTGGGTCCAACATTCTTTGTTGGCAGGTTGTATTTGTTGTTGTGGGCAAGGTTTATTGCAAAGGGGACGCCCTCATCTTGTGTGTGAGTTAAGTTTGTACCCAGTAGACCATCTTTCTTATTCGAGAGCTATTTTGAGCTTCAAATAATACCCAGACTGTTGTAACAGGTTAGATCTTAAATAATATTAGGCCTTAATTATGTTTAATACTTGTTGTTGTAGCGATTTGGTTGGCTCTTTGTTTGTAGTTTACTGTCATAAAAACTGTATGCATTATAAAGACCTTAATTGGGCATCAAACCCTCATTTATACATTGAAAAATCCTTGTTTATATATTGAGAACACAAACCAGCAAGTACATAAACAAACAAGCAGCAGAACAAGGATTTTATATTGGAAATGATCATATAGCCCAAGTGTTTGACGAAATTCATACACCAACAGTGGTCTATAAAACATATCAACATTAATTTATTTGTCCAAATACCTTACCTAGCAACAATATTAAGACATTCAGGTCATCCAAAGTGTTTGAGAAGGGTTCTGTATCAACAACAACCAAAACCAAGGGTTTTTACAGTGAGATTTGAGTATGACAAAAAGCTAGTTGACAAAACTCTTAACCCAAAATACTCACTAAATATAACAACAATAGGTAAGGATATTACAGTGGTATCAGAGCTTGTGATCCTCCCAGCATGTGAGGGTATACAATCTTGGCTATGGAAAACAATCAAAACAATGCAGGGAACAATGGAACTCATGGTTCAGAGGGGCAGTGGACAAGAAATCAAAGACAACAAGAGAAAGACAAGGAGTTTACATATTGTTTGAGGGAGTATATGTCGCTTAGAGAGGCATTTCACACCGCCATGTCGTTCAAGTATTTTTGCACCATCAAACATCCGAAGTGGTATGAACCCTAAGTTTTAGTGGACAAGAAGGTGAAGGTGCCAAGGAAAATGATACTAGTTTCTAAATATTTCGATGCTTCTAAAAATACGGAAAATGTTGACTCTTCATATGTTTCTTCTCCTGCAAATGAGCACATGGATGCTCATGAGGCCTTAGAACCTAATGCCACAAAAGAGATTTTGGAAGACAAGGAAGAAGATAACGTTGATACAGTTTTATTCCAACAAAGTGACAGTGTGGTTTGGGATGATGAGCCAATTGATGACACTGTGATTTGGGATGAAGAAGATCCAATTCATGACACTGTGATTTGGGATGAAGAAGAAGGAAATGGTGTTGATGGTATGGGGGACACAATTACCTTTTATGTTAACTTAGAGACCATATTTGATAGGCCTTGTGGAGAGAAGAGTTTCTTTGATGATGCGGTGCTTGATCATGATGCTACCCCACCTTTTGGAGATTGTATGGTATCATCTAGTGAGCCAATTGGATTTGATGAGGGTAGTGTTCTTACAGTGGAAAGTAAAACAAAAAATCAATGGCACCCATGCCACTATGATGAAATTGAACAAAGACCCTAAGCATTGTGTGATTTGGAGGACCGATTATTGGTCACAGAGGAGCAAATTGTACAAATGTTGACAAGGGAAGATGGTTCTCATAATTTCATTGAAGATCTTATTTGGAAAACCCAAATTGAGGAGAGACAAAGACGATTTTTAGGTGGAGTCACTAGTGCTCAATTACACTTAATCAAAGAAGCACTAGAGCAGATGAAATCAAATTACTTGCATTCGTTCATGGATAGGGACCTTTCTCTCAAGTTCGTTGAAGATAAGGAAAGGGAGGTTGAGGAGATTTGTTACAACAGAGCCTCCATCATCTTGGGCATCCATGACACATGAGGGAGTGAGTGGCACTAATGATTAGAGGGGTCGGGCCTATTGTGATGATTCAGCAAAAGGAGCATTTAGAGTTGTAGGTGCAAGAGGAGAGGTATGACGAAGACGGTTGTGATTATTCTCATGTTTTACATTGTGGGGATCATGAGCCTTTTTTTTTAGAGAGCCCACTAAAGTCTCAAGGCTTAGCTATGGAGGAGATAGTTGAGCACATACCTTGTGGACCATCTCGCAAGGAAGTATATGCATACATGGAATGGGTGGACAAGTATATGACAAACATGGGCATGCTCTGAGATACGGGTTCAGGAAACATCAGTAGAGTGATGGATAAAGTAGCACATACATTATATAGGATGGTACAAGACGATTCAGTGATAGGAAGTAATACGTAGGGGTACTCATTGGCACACGGTAATGAAAAATGGATTTTTGTAGTGTTTCCTCCAGGGAGACATCTTGACAGAATCCTAGAGCATACCATTGAGTTGAGGTTACCCAAGATTGGTGAGTGGATGGGTGAGCCTCAGGGAGAAACATATCCCTTGATGATCGATATTCATCTGGGATATCACCATATGAGGGCCAGGGAGCAGGATACTCACATGTCTTCTTCCAGACTTCAGTATGATTTATTTGTCATGCCCTTGGGGTTGACCAACACACTAGTCACTTCCCAGTCTTGCAAGTAGTGGAAAAGGTATATATTGTTGTTATTTTATTCCCTCATTATATACAAAAAGACATGGGAGGTTCACCCAAGTCAATTGGATGAGACTGGTGGGATTATGGCCATGACAAAGTTATTTCGATTGGAATTTGTGATTAGTGCACAGGGGGGGATCCAGACTCTATTGGATCGGTTCAAAGAGGGGTCAACATCAGCCATTGGGAGTGGTGAACTTCCAATTTGGTGTTGGGATCGTGGAATTCATCTGAGTAATGGATTGCTTCATATTTTGGTGAGTATCCACAGAGTTGTGACAATGATTTGTATGTTTCCTTTTTGGGATGCCAAGGAAGGAGATGTTGAGACTTATTCTAATTGGCGAGACAAGCTTCCTTTTCTGATATTCGAGATCGAGTATGGTAGTGGATTTTCAAGTCATGACTTCATCGTGATTCATGTGCAGGATACTATTCATGGTAGTAGGTTCATCCCTTAAAATTATTTCGGCTTGGGGTTCCAAGAGAGGAGGATGCAGATTAGGCACGATGGTTAGACGATTATGATCAAAGTGGCGCAACGTCAACATGGTGGTTCCTTTCTAATATTAGATTGGGACCTTGGGATTTCAAATTTAGACAGTTCAGCAGTTGATACAGATGAGAGAGACAATTTTTGCTTTCATGGGATTGGTTCCCTAGTAGAGAATTTCTTTGAGGGGATGACTGAATTTTCACAGTATCAAGTTTCTCTACTTATCGACAGTATTCAGGAGGCCTATTATGTTATTACCTTACCAAAAAATGAGTTGAGTGGAGGATGTTTCACATCTTCTAGGTTGGTTTGGGACCCTGGTATCATTTTCAGTTTCATTTTACTTCACCCTGTGGAGCGTCTAGTTGTGATGGAATTGCTTGAGGAAAAGCAATATTTGGGAAGGGAGGATTGAAATGTCCCCATCTTTTGGGTTCCCATGTTTTGCAGTTGGAGATTAGTTTTGAGGCTTGTGCCAGCCAGGACAGAGGGGTGATGTTATGTTACTAGTGATCTCGGAGGGTTTGGAGGATTTATGTGAGGCCCAGCCTATTCAATTTATCATATTTCATCACTGGGATCACTTCCACACAGCTCGTTCTTGGTTTTTTGGCATTCCAATTATTCTCATAATTTGGGAGTTTATTGAGCATAATTTAATTAAATGCATTAAAGGTGTTATTTGGATCATATTGTTTGAGGGGACACCTTAGTGTAATATCTCATTGGAACTAGGAGGAAAATATCTAAAGGTTCAGATGATAAAAAGGTGACTTCCAGTGGACCGAATGCTTTAAAATCAAATAAATCATTTTTTGGAGAAATAAATCATTTTTTGGAGAAAAAAATGTTATTAAATTAATAAAGTGATTTTATGAGAAAATATTAAAGATGAATTAAAAGTCACTTGAGGAGGAAAAGGTGCAAGGGGGTATAAAGGAGAGATAGGGGCTCGTATTCTCTCATTATGTTGATGAATATTTTGATTTGATTTGGAGAGCTCTTGGAGCTTTTGGGGGTTTGGAGTAAACCCTAGTTGGATTGGTTTCGGTGGTGAAATATTCCACCCTAGCTAATTAGGTTTTGGTGGTGAGAGATCCACCCTAGCCAAGTTAAAGGATGAATCACTCAAGTTCTTCATTGGATTTCATTGTTAGAGATAATATTCATAATTGTGAAGTTTGTGGCTTAGTCGAAGCCAAGTTCTTATATTGCAGTAGCTCATTTTGATTGGTAGAGGCAGAGATCTATTTGGCAGGTCGAGTACTCCTCTAGCAAGGCTGATTTTATTCTTAGGGTCGAGTCGCATGTGTTTTCTGGCTAATTTTACCATTGTTGGGAGAAATATCATTGCCTAGGACCGATTTCTTGTGGTTGGGTGAGCCATCTTCTTATGATGGTCGATCCTTATGTTTGTTGAAGTCGATTTGTTGTAGGGGAGGTAGAATCTCATTGTTTGGGGATGTAATCTTGTAACAAGGAGTTTTTTCTTCCTATTGGGGCCACCATTCTCTGTTGGAAAAACATATTTTTTATTGTGGACATGGTGTATTGCAAAGGGGATGCCCTCATATTGTGTGTGAGTTGAGTTTGTACCTAGCAGGTCATCTTTTGTATTGGAGAGTTGGTTTGAGATTCAAATAATACCTAGACTATTGTAACATGTTAGATATTAAATAATATCAAACCTAATTTATGTTTAATACTTGTTGTTGTAGCGATTTGGTTGGCTCTTTCTTTGTAGTTTACTGTCATAAAAATTGTATGCATTATAAATACCTTAATTGGGCATCAAACCCTCCTTTATACATTGAAAAATCCTTTCTTATCTATTGAGAACATAAACCAATAAGTACATAAGCAAACAAGCAACAAAACAAGGATTTTATATTGGAAATTGCTCCTACAACCCAATTGTTTGATGAAATTCATACACCAGCAGTGGGATATAAAACATATCAGCATTAAGTTATTTGTCCAAATACCTTACCTAGAAGCAATAATAAGACATTCAATTCATCCAAAGTGTTTGACAAAGGTTCTATATCAACAACAACCAAAACCAGGGGGTTTTACAGTGAGATTTGAGTATGAAAACAAGTTTTTTTACAAAACTCCTAACCCAAAATAATCACTAAAAATAACAACAATAGGTAAGGATATTATAGAAAAGTAGTGCAAAAAAATAGGCAGCAACATGAGATGCACTTGGCTATGGTCCTCCTCTAATTGTTGGTGTTTTCCATATTGTGAGTTGGTTTACATCATGAGGGTAGTGGATAGTGAGTAGCATTCACTGGTGGCCTCAAGTAAGTGGAGTGAAAAAAAGAAAGCAGGAGTGAGGATAGTGATGCATCATCATAGGTGCTCAAGTGGGAAATAGATGGTGAACCAATAGTGTGAAAGCATAGTAACAAACATAAACATGGGGGGTGGCATGTCTCAATGAGGGTTTTAATGAACTAATGATGGGTGTTATGTGGCTCATAGGGTGTTAGACTCTTGAATAATAACTCATATAGGGGCATGAGTGACAATGGATTCTAATCTAGGGTGGCCCCATGTGGATAAGTTCTACCATCAATCGATGACTCGTGCATATAAGAAGTGCATCAAGGATGGGGTTGTTCTTAAGAACAAGGATATAATATTTGATGCAATGTGAAAGGAGGGGTAGGTCTAAACATACATGCCATGTGTCTTTCACAAAGATACATGGTTTTGGAGCTTTATATATGGATAGAGGAAAAAATTGACTAAAAGTGAACTTCCTACGACCAATGCATAAAGGGAACCATATTAAAAATCATGAAAAACTAATTGAAACTATGTAAATGGTGTGGAAAATAGGTGTTGTACGACTCTATGTGGTCTGGTAGAATATTTTAGGGGTACCTATAAATAGGTTGAAGGAAAGAGTATTAAGGCTCATTGTTTTTGTTTGTCTTGGAGTGGAGCCAAGATGACCTAAAATTTATGTGGAGGATTCTAGGAAAAATGAGAGGATAAATCGACATCTACAAGAGCTATGTAAGTCCTAATTTCATGCTTTTGTTGCGTACAAGTTACAACAATCTTTATTATCATTGTTTCATAGTTTTGGGGTTTTTTTGAGGGAGGGCCACTTTCTACCAATATGTGGTGTGACATGGATTTCATGGCTACAACTATGACAACAACATGGAAAGATTGAATTAACCACATTGGCAACATGATTATGGAAGGAAAAACCTTGTCAAGTAAAAAAAATTTATAGTGGGTCATATGTGGTGTGTGTATGTAATGATCCAAATGCTTAAAATATCATAACTAAACAGAAGTACACACCATGTAAAGAATGTGAGCGTGGAGTACAACTCCAAGATAAATAAGTTACACAAGAACTCCTTAAATAATAGGAGAATCTTCTCCACATAACCAAATACATTTATACATCACAATTCACATGTCTACAATAATGAGTACATGATCTCTATAAATACCCATTCACACCTACACATGAGGTCCTTTTAATAGTAGGTCTACCCTATTGCATATATATTTACACATTAGATGTACATTTAACCCCATATATGACCCCCTTTGGGTCATATGATATACATTTAACCTTATATATTCCCCCTTTGGGTCATAACATAGTACCCTCCTTCAAAAATATGTATCCTCAAAGCTTTGCAATTAAAGGATTTACATGTGATGAAACCAAGTAATGTGATTTTCTTGTGTTCTTTCTTTCTTCCTCCCATTGATGATGATCCATCCACCCAAAATCAATTATTTTTTGTCGTAATCCTTGGTGTTTGGTTGTTACATAATTTTCTTTCATTTGATTCCATATGTCATTGTTGAAGCTTCTCCAATTTGTAGTAGATGTTGGTCTATGATAATTTCTTGTTGAATAATGGTTTATGATTCCATATTCCATGAATATTGATTATTATTTTGTATTATTCCTTGATAACGTCGATATTGATCTTCTTGTCTTCCTTGGAATCTTTTCTGATAATGAGGATGTCAATATGGTTTGACATTTGATGGTTTTTCTTTATTTTTCACACCTATTTCATCTATCTTCTTTTCAAAGACAATGGAATCCTCTATCCTCTTTTTTTGGTCTTTGATTACTCTAGCCTTGGAGATAATACCAACATATTTGGCATGTACATCCGCTAGATGGAGTTCAACTTCTTCAAGTATATTTTATTGACCTTCTTGAATTTTGTCTTGTTTCTCCTTTTGAAATTGCAATGTGACCCCATCTATCAAATTATGATGGCCTTCTTCAAATATGGCTTTCATTTCTGATTTTACCTCATCAGTATTTAAGGATTCCTCAACTTTCTTGCAAATTTTCTCTTCCAATCTGTTGGTAGATTATTCATCCAAGATCCTTGTTTCTTCTTGATTTTGATAATTCTTCTTCTCTTCTTTCAATATTTTAACCTCATCCAGTAGTTTTTTATTATGGTTTCTTAACCTACATATATCTGCATCTTTATTTTTTAAATCTTCCCTTGAATCATCATTTTCCCACTTTGTTTTGGTACTCTTTTCTTTCTTTAAGTTCTTAACCTCCTTAATGAGTGATTCATTAATGGATTGCATCTTGGTGAACTCGTCGTTTTTCTTTGTAATATATTTTCTTAGCTCTTCATTATCCTTTTGCAATTTGGAGACATTTTATTTTTATTCCTTTAACTCCTCTTGAATTTTATACATCTCCTCCATTTGTGTATCCTTAATCCATTTATTTGAGAAGAGTTCTTCAAAATTTTCCCATGTGGGGGAGAGTTTAGTA
>SNQJ01S0207121.1:0-12410 GCA_010110895.2 Picea sitchensis
ATATATTTTTTCTTTGATTTATGTTTTTTTACATTCATAAAATTGATGATTGGGGTATCATAATCATCCTTTGACACTGTATTTCCTACACCTTGTCCTTCTATTGTTTGTGTTTCCATGCGCTCATGTACCACACTTCTGGTACATCGCTGAGAAGGGCGTGGAGGAAGATGTGTAGGGGAATGAATTGCAGCAACGAAAATTATCATATCAATATGTTGAAATATAATTGAAATAACTATTTCATTATTTTGATTAACATTAAAATATTTCTCTTTACCTGTCTGTGTAGTTGTGACAGTTGGTGCGTTAATTTCTTGTCCACTTGGTTCCTCTTGCATTTCACCCTCCTGAGCTACATGCTCATCCATTTAAAGAAGATAATATATAAGTATAAGTCAGGAAATAAATATCTACAATCATAGTAAATATTTTTAATTCTAAAGCATACATACCGGAATGGGTACTCTACTCCCCACTATCACTAGACATGTGCTCCCTAGTATAAAGTGGTGTTTGTTGAATACCACTAGATTCATTGTTGAGGTTGCACTATTGCTTGAAAACAAACATAAATACTTATTTAATGGTGATATAATAAAATATGAATAGACATTACAAGCATGCTACTGTGGTTTCCTTATTCATTTTATTTACCTGCATTTGCGTGGCTGGGGAGATTAGAGTCTTCCCCAAGCTTCTCCTATATTCAATCACACTTTTAAAACCGTGTTAGTAACCAAGCTTTAGATCCTCCTCGGTGGCAGCATTTTGGAACATATTTCACTACAATGCATAACACCATTAAAATTACCAATAACAAAAACAAATATTTGTTCACTACTGCTAAATAAATATTCACCACAGTTAATCATTTAATTCTTATGATTTGGGATTTTAGTTTTCCATAGCCACCCTAGCCTATTTTATGTTGCTCGTGCTTTTCCATTCTAGCCTTGGTTGCTTTGGAGGTGTCAGGTAGCCTATATATGAAAATTTTGAAAAAACAATAGATATCGGAATTATTACTTAAAACAAGAAAGAAAAGCATAAATGAGCATATTTCACTAAGAACATGATATGTGTTGTACCTTTCTTTACTAGGTCATGGATGTCTTCCTTATTTTTCAAACAAGTTCTTCTTTGCTTCCTCTATCAAGGCCTTCCACTCTTTCTCTGGAACCATGGGAGGGCACTCATGCTTGAGGTCTAATTGCAATTTCTCCCTATATTGTGCCCTGGTATATTTTAAATTATTGTCGGCTAACTTTGTAACCACTTTCTTGTTGAACATATTGCCGAACAATTTTACCATGTGGCCTATCAATTCATCTTTATTTTCACTATCTTGGGTATTCCACTATGTGCGAATGGTGGGGACAAACAGTTACAATGATTTTTCATTCAAGTTTCTATAGAAAACATTGTTTCCTACAGAAACGTGTTATCCATTAATTTATAATAATCTCAACAAATGTCCATGTCAATTTCATGATAAAAATGAATCAATTAATTAACAAATACCTGCAATCTTCTGAATCTTGATCGGAACACATGCGTCATCCACTAGAAAGGTGAGATATAATGATCCAGTGCTTTTAATTTTTGATGCTCCATGAATAGCTTCCTCTCCATCTACAATATGTTCATCTCTAGAGTCATGTGGAGTCCCAGGCTCCAGCTCATCATGCTCCGGCGTGTCATGCCAGTCAACATTAGTGCGCTCATCAATGGATTTGAGGGGAACCTCAGGAGGGTAAAAAAGCATCATTTGTACCTTGCTTTGTCAAATTTTTTGTTGCATTGGACTATCACTTCTACCTATAGCAGTTGCAAGCTCGGCAGGTTCCTGGGGCACGGGGTTTAAAAACTCCTACAAGCGGAAAACTTTACTTTATCGGATTATATAGAAAATATAAAACAAAAAAACAGATATGAAATTGTCATAGCTGATAAAAATATGTGAAGATGCCACTTACCCCAAAATTAGTTATTAGATTTTGTAGCTCTGCAATTCTTTCCCTGTCCTCCTATGTCAGGGGTCTTTTGTGAAACAAAGCTAGATATTCTATTATTTCCTTCTTCAAGGCCTTCACAACAGTTGCTATTGGGTCAGTGGAATAAATCATCCTCAAGATCCTCATCATCCAAATCGACTGTACTGGACTAAGAACATCAAACAATAAATGAAAATAAAATAATTTTAACATAAAAAAAATTTATATATTGTAATCAAATTTAGTTATTATTAAGAACTAACAGTTACCTCATGCCATTGTGCGGTTGGTGACTTCCCACAGTCACCCTTCTCTAATCTACTATGAGTGGGTTCCTTCCCAAGGTGACCATGCCACAATACATTAATGAATAAAATTAATGAGATGAACTTTAACATTTGAGAAATTTAGTTATTGTAGTCATAAGTTATTACTATATTTAACATTTACCTGTTGAGGCACAACGGGTGCCTTTCCACGGTCACCCTCGACAGATGTAGCATGTGATTTTTCACGGTCACCCTAGACATATGTTGACATAATAAATCAATCAAAAAAAGTTATGAAATTCACCTATAACATTAACAAAATGAAATATTACAGTAATATCAAAGAATAAATAATGAAATTTCAGAAATTTAGTTGTTGTAGTCATAAGTTGTTACTATATTTAACATTTACCTGTTGAGGCACAACGGGTGCATTTCCATGGTCACCCTGGACAAATGTAGCATGTGATTTTCCACGGTAACCCTGGAAATATGTTTACACAATAATTTAATCAACAAAAGCTATGAAAGTAATTGTAACATTAAAAAAATGAAATATTGCAGTAATATCAGAAAATAAATAATGAAAAATGAAATATATGCAGTAAAAAATTGAAATATTGTAGCGATAAATTATAAAAATGATTGATCAAAGGTTGAGTTGAATGGTATGTAAGATATTTACCCCCATAGCCACACCCCCTCCATCTATTCGATTTAAGATGTAATCGATCAACAACTCTTCACTTGGAACTATTGTTTTTGTTGCACATACAGATATACGATTTCCTACACGTCCCTCAAATATGCAAGTCAGTGCTTAGTTGTTTCCACTGGTCATGTACTATTTATAAAGCCCACAATGTTTCCATAAGATTTTGTCCTTCCATCAATATACATAGTTGCCCCTTTATTTGATTGTTATCTACTAGTTGTATATAATTTGCGGCAACTTCATATCTCTGCATACTTCGTGTATATCAGACTGACATCAACCAGTGATTTCATTTGTATAATGGTCCAACATACTCCATCAATTTAGTTACAGTGACATAGACAGCCTTTATGCCATCCATGGAAAATAACCCCAATCCATGTAAGGACGAAGGAGTAATGAGATACATCCTCCCACTGATCAAGAAATTTGTGTCCACTTTATGTAGCTCCTTAGGTGCCCATCATTGCACTAGATGTCTATACCTCGAGGGAAACTCAATGTCACCTATGCTCTCAGCATCATAATTACATGACCCTCCGTTGGAAATAAAAAATTGCATGCGTATATGAAATATTTTCCTTACCTTTTCAGATTTAGTTGATATAGAACCGGTAGATCTAGTACAACACACCTCATTTTCAACCTCTCTGAGTATATCTTGATCATCACTTGAGGAATATAGACCCGATAGATACCTATTTGGTGGTACCTACACTTGTTAAAACAAGGTAATAAGTTATATAAGTTTGTGGTACCAACACTCAAAAAAATGAGAAGATAAGTTAGAGAGAAAATATTCAGGGAGCCCATGTTTTGCTTGGCGAATATACTTGATTCTATTGTATGTAATAAACTTATTGGGGTCCTTGTTTACTTGATTCATATCATACTTGGCATCCCATTATTTTTATCTTGGTATCCTTTGGGGTGTTGTTATAGCAAGATTTTCCTCACCTTATGCAATCTTGCACAGAGGGCCTTTTTCCATTTCGCTATGCAGACTTTTCATCCCTTTTTGCAAATCCCAGAGCTAAAAAATACATTTTTTCCACATGTACGCACATTTCCTACTATACAACATGCGTATATGTAGGATGCACCACTACAACGCGCATACATCGAGATTTGTTCCCAAAAATGAAAAATGGTGTCGGGTTTCCATGTCACGACAGGAGATCTATGATCCTTGGCCTTCCATATACTGGAAACATTTCGTCTCATCCCTTCAGTTCCATTTGAAGGCTATAAATGGGCCAATTCTGAGATATGGAAAAGAGGAGAAATAATTCAACTTTGAGAGCAAAGTTACTCTGGAGAAATTATTTACTTCATATTGAGTCTGCATCCCTTTGTCCTTTAAGTCTGAACATAGTGTTCATCCCCCAAGCTCTTGCCTTATTGATTGAGAACTCCATTATTTGTCTTTTATGAGATTGCCTTTGGTGGAGGATTGAAGTGGTGGAGGCCCAAATGGAAGGAACTTAGTTTCTCGGTTCCGAACCGTGCTGACATAGAAGTTTGTAACATTTTCACTTATGTTGATCATATATTAATAGAAATACTCTTTTCCCGTCCAATTGATATCTTACGAATATTTGAATTATTATTCCATGGGAGTATTTGTTATGTATATTAATGGATTATGCTATTGAATGTGCTAACATCATATATTATCACCATATGCTTTCTTTGCTTGGTTGTTGAGGACTAGTTGCAGGTATATTGCTTTGGGTCAAGTGCTCAACGATGGACTTCATCGAATGTCTGGATGAGGTAGGCCTTTTATCTTGTCTTTCTAGTATATTAGTTTATATAGAATACTTGAGAATAGAGTTGATTTCTGCAATCATTTCTGTCTGTTGTGGTTTACCCCTAGACATAGAGATATTTTCCTCATAACAGAATTGGCGACCATACTGGGGATTGAATCTTCTTTCTTGGGGTTTGGAGTGTTTTTCTCCTTAGATTTCTCTTGTTCTTATTGCGTTTCTTGTTGTATCATTGTTTGATAGCCTCTGTTCACTCTGGGTCTACATTTTTGAGCCTTCTCCCTTGCCTAGCTTTGTTTTTGAAACATATACGTGAGTTTTTGCTTGACATTCGCGTATATATGTGTGTTGTCCTTTTGCAAGCTGCGTACATACACGTTGTTTTCCTAAACAAGAGTGTACATTAGCATTATTTTCTTGTTTGTTGGGTTTTGTGGGTGTTGGGTAGGTTTTGTTGATTTATGAGTCTTCTTGGGTCTCTGTAGTGACTGTTAAGTGTCTGTGGGATGATAGGAAACCTGCCTTTGGTTGAATTTCTCGGTGGAGTCTTTCTCATCATCTTTTCATTTTGATTGCCCTTGTACATTGGGTTGTGTTTTTTGCTCCTTGGTATCCTACTTGACTTGTATGTTTCTATACAAATTAGAGTCTTTATATATCAAGTTATTGTTCAGTCCATGCATTTTCATTTTTCTTATATTGAAAATACAAAAATATTAGGCATTTTGCATTGCTTGGCATTTTGATCTTTTGATTCTTTGTCATTAGCTTAGCACATGTAAATAAATATTGCATTTTTACTTCAAAATTGTAGAGTTGAAATTGAAAGTTGCATTTGTTTTAAGAAGCATATCATTCATTGAAAATTGAAGTTAGGACTTTGCATTGCATTCATATTTACTTTACTTGTTGAGTCATAACATCATGAGTTTCACTACCATACCTTTTNAGTAAGCACGACCATTAAAATTAATGCTATAATTTAAAATTGATTAGTCATGATTTTATTTTCTAGGGTGCACAAACTAGCTTAGGATTTAGTGCCTTGGAATAGGATTTTGTGAGTAAACTTCTCTAAGGCTATTAAATCAACATATGTGTCTGACAAAGGGAGTGGAGAAATCCATTGTATAATTGGTAATATCAGGAAGCTCTATTTACACCGGATTTAATCACGAGGTCGCATGAGGTTGGTTGAAGGGATATCCCCCCGATACCTTCTTAGCATCAGAGATATTTTTGGGGATCTATTTGTATCTAGGGATCTTGCTAGTGCCCTTACCTCCGTGAGAGGCGGTACTTTCAAGGTTGCGGGATTTGCTACCCTTCCCATACGGTGGACCTGACTTACGACTTCTCGCTTGTGCATTGGTTATACATTGGTTTCTTAATTTCTTGACTTAGGTTCCACATAGATTACTTGTAGGGGTTATTCTGCAGGTACCCTGGGTCAGATAAGGGTCGGACAACACACAACATTTATGGAGGATTACCTCTCTGGGGAGATATGACTAACTTGTTGTTAATCCCACGAGGGCCCTTATAATCGATTATGTTACCTCCGATCTTTAGAATGGAGTCTCAGACCCCTCTTGGGTGAGACATACCTTCTTGAGGGAGACAGGCCCCTTTCAACCACTTTATCCTGTTTGTGTGCATATTGGCTATTTGATTTTTTGGTGTGCTATTTGATTACTAGTTGGACTTAGGAGTTTATACTGAGTTTTCATTATCATGGATAGTGGAGTTCCTTTTGGCTCCCTCATTTACCGCTACTCCCCCCATGATGTTCAATCATTTCATGGGGACGAATATGTCTTCTTTTCATAATGGTATGCATAACTATGATGCTCAGTCCATGCCTTGGGTCTCTAGTCATTTTCCGGTTGATATGTTGAATGTTACTTCAACCTTCCCATCCTCTCCCTGGCCCACTTATATGAATCCTAGCATTGGATTTGGGGGAACCATGGCCCTGTTTCCTACATCTTCGTTTGATATGACTCATGTACCTCAACTGACTCTCACTGTGGGAGGTTGGAACCTCCCCTCTTATGAATCCAGTCCTAGCTATGCTCTTTCAGGAGCCAATACTCAAATGGGTGCTTATTTTACTTATTACACCCCATCCTTGTATCCTTAATCTGCCATGTCGTTTCCTTCAAACACTTTTGCCATGACGGGTCCACATATATCCCCGAGTATTTTATACGGGGAGAATCAGTTTTATGGTTCGAGCTACCCTCTTCACAGAATCTCATTGTAGCTATGTTGAACATAGGGAAGACTCTCTTCCCATGTGCGGGGGTGCTTGGAATTGTACATCTGTAGGATATGCATGATCATCTGATTGATAACCTTATTTTGTCCATTTGTCTGTGAGTGGAAGGTAGTGGATTTGGTGAGCTTGGTGTCCAACAATGACCAAAATCTCGACTAGAATGTGCTGAGGAACCAGTTGTCCTGATATGAGACAATGGTTTTTGGGATTCCAAAATGTACCCATAATCGTTCAAAGAAGAGCTTGGTAGTGGCCTCTGACGTGATGCTCTTCTTGTAGGCAGCCAGAATCACCATCTTGGAAAAGTGATCAGCAACCACAAAAACAAAGTCATTTCCCTGCTTGGTGTATGGAAGGCCTGACATGTAGTCCATTGAGATGGATTCCCATGGCCTACCAGGAATAGGCAGAGGGGTGTACAGGTCTTGTTTCTTAGTGGTTGGTTTGGAAATAGAGAAGGAAGTGAAAGACTCGATGTACTTGTTGACATCCTCTCGAAGTTTCGACCAATAGAAATGTCGTTGCCAAATTTCCACTATCGTTTTGACACTAAAGTGTCCTACCACCCGAATGTAGTGGGATTCCCAAATCAGCTTCACTCGCTCGCTTGATGGAATGAAAAGATGACCTAGATGGAATAACAACACGTCCTGAAGATGGAAATTATTGACAACTAAGTTTGCACCCAACATTTGGGAGGTGGTGGTGAATTTAGGGTCTGTCTCATAGAGGTGGGGCCATCTAGAGGTCTTATGGTCGCAAGAGTCTAGAACTGTGGTGAGTGTCATGATTGGAGGTCGACTGAGGAAATCAACGACTCGGTTGGCACTTCCTGTTTTGAACTTGATAATGAGGTGGAAATTCTGCAAGTATGTGGACCACTTCTAATGGAGGTCATTTTGCAATTTGTTTTGTGTCTGCATGAACTACATTGGCTTATGATCAGTGTGGATGATTTTCTCCTTCCCATGAATGTAATGCCTCCACTGGCAACAGGATTACACAATGGAGTACATTTATTTTTCATCAGTAGGGTACTTATGGACGACATCTGATAGTGTCTCACTATGATAGGCCATGGGGTGGTTGTGTTGAGTGAGAACTGCACCCACAACATAATCTGAAGCATATTTCTCAATCTCAAAGGGATGTTGCAGGTTCAGTAATGAAAGTATCGGGGATGAGCACAAGCACTACTTCAAATTATTGAACTTTTATTTTTGGGACAGGCCCCACACAAAGTTTTCCTTACCACCACCCCTGGTTACTTGGCTAAGGGCCCGTGCAATATGGGAGAATCCCAACATGAACCTACGATAGAAATTGGCAAGACCTAAGAAGCTATGAAGCTCAGTGAGCGTGGTTGGGACTGGACAGTCACAGATGACCTAGATCTTGTGTAACACACCCACTACGAGAACTAATATTTTTTTGGATTTTTCCCCCTTTTTTACCGAGGAACAGAATCCCCGAATTCCTACGAGGTTCTAGCGTAGGCTAGGTCTTCCAATCGGGACCTTCACCACACCAACTCACTAGTTCTTTCATTGAATATCCGTCGTGTACAACTCACGTACCAAACATAGGATTTACTCCCATGTGTCCGTCGGTTGTGACCCTGGGCTAATCCAAGAGGCGCCTTTCGCATTTCAGGACTTTGGAAACTGGGAGATTGAAATGCGAGGGAGTTGAGTTCTTCGACTCCCCAAACCCCGAAACCTGGAATTCTATTCACACCAAACTGCTTCGGGATTTCACCTACCGGGACTTCGCATACCGGGATTTCGCGATGTATGAAGATGAAGGTTCCTGGCCTTTGGTTTCCCAGGTGCCGCAATAATGAAACCCATATATCTACTAAGCTCATTTCGGGGTTTCGCAAGTTGGGATTTCGTGATACGCGAAGACAGGAGGTCTCGCACTTGGGTTTCCCGGGAGCCGAAACTCTGAAACGTCGATATATGTATATATATCTAATACTAAGTTCATGTCGGGGTTTTGCAAGTCAGGATTTCGTGATACGCAAAGATAGGAGGTCTCGCACTTGGGTTTCCCAGGAGACGAAACTCCGAAACGTCAATATATGTATATATATCTAATACTAAGTTCATGTCGAGGTTTCGCAAGTCGGGATTTCGTTATGTACGATGACAAGGAAACTGACCCTTGGGAGTCCCGGGTGCTGAAACACCAAAACATTAAAATCTACTCATGCTCTCACATTTTCAGTTTTCTCACATTGGGATTTCGCAAAATGCGAAGACAATAAGTCTCGTACTTGAGTTTCCCGGGAGCCGAAACTCCAATATATATATATATATATCACTCTAAGTTCATTTCGGGGTTTCCCACCTGGCAAGTACAAGGAAACTCACCCTTGGTTTTCTCGATTGTTGAAACTCCGCAACACCCAGACTTATCCACGCTAGACTATTTCGAGGTTTCACCTATTGGGATTTCGTGACATGCGAAGACAAGGAAACTTGCCCTTGGGTATCCTGGGTGCCGAAACACTGAAATACCAAACTCAAACCATGCTATATTATTTTTGGGTTTCGCGAATCGAGAATTCCCGACATGAGAATACAAGGGAACTCGCCCTTGGGTATCCCGGTTGTTGAAACACCGAAATACCAAACTCAAACCACGCTATATCATTTTGGGGTTTCACGAATCGGGAATTCGCGACATGCGAATACAAGGGAACTCTCCCTTAGGTATCCCGGGTGTCGAAACGCAGAAATACCAAACTCAAACCATACTATATCATTTCGGGGTTTCACGAATCGGGAATTCACGATATGTGAATACAAGGACACTTGCCCTTGGGTATCCCGGGTGTCGGAAAGCTGAAATACCATCTCTAACCACACTATATCATTTCAGGGTTTTGCGAATCGGGATTTCGTGACATGTGATGACAAGGACACTTGCCTTTGGGTATCCCAGGTGTCGAAACGCCGAAATACCAACTCTAACCACGCTATATCATTTCGGGGTTTCACGAATCAAGATTTCATGACATGTGAAGACAAGGACACTTGCCCTTGGGTATCTTGGGTGTCGAAACACTGAAATACCAAACTCTAAGGGAACCATTCTTTCTAGTGCAAGGTTTCCAAACTTAGGCCATAGAATCCTTCAACAGATTATTGGGTAATTATCACCAGGCTGGGTGACCTAACTAAAAATCCTTATTAAATCATCGAGCTATAAACTCTGTGACAGGGGTGAGGTAAGCTTAAGTATTTATTTAAAAATGGTGGTCCTTTCAAGGAACTCACTCCAGCTCTGGAATATGATGAAGCTTTCCGGAAGGAGGTGCCTTCAGGGAAAACAACCCAGGGCATGGTTTGGGTCAAGTATATGGGACAGATCTCCTGAGAATGGACTTCAAAATTTGAACTTGTTCAATGTATATATATATAAATGAACCGAATATGGCCATACAAGTATAAGCATGCATCCGCCTTTTCCGATCAAACACACCAGGCGAACACTTCTATACAGAAACCATTCATGAGTGTACAACCATGAGCATGCATTTCAGGAACATTCAATTTAAAATACAGGACATGAATACTTATCAGAAAAACACCAAGTGTAATACCACTGCTGAGAGGGGTGCTCATTTTGACCCAACTGTAGGCTTAGCGACTCCAAAAGGATTTACCACTAGCCACCCCCGATCTAGACCATGATGCTTTGAGACTTAGTCTCTTACCTCCCACTCGTCAAAAGTCCAGGACGAAGGTCACTCTCCTTATCGTTTGCTCATCACTCTCTGTATTTCCTGGAGTTCCTCTAGTTCTCCTTTTTGTGATTCATGCCATGTGTATGTGTGTCTATGTGCTCTCCTCTCCCCCCCCTTCCACACTTCTTTCCTCCTACGAGGTTGCATGTGGCGCGAAATTCCCTGTCTGATGGTCAGGTCTGAGAGCTTCTACGGATGGGTGGTTTGCCCCATCCCCTCATTTACTCTTGAGGAGCCTCCCCACCTACCATCCGGGCGGGTAATTCATTTCGGGGTCTAAGAGTGAAATTTGGTTTTCCCGAGCACGTACAAACCAGTATGGTTTGGTTCAGTGGAAGTTAACGCAGCCACTCCTGGCCCCTTCCACCATCTCTCATTAGCCATCGTGGTCTCTTTTTAGCACATCCCCCTCTCAGCAGTCATGCAACATATATTCATACATCATTTACATTCCTCGGAGCTTCTATACTAAGGTATGTTAATTCAAACATTCACAATCTTTGAGTTTTTCATAGTTCTTGGCCAGTATAGTTATTTTTACAGACTGGTGGAAACAGGGTGTTACAATTCCCTCCCCCTTAAAGGAACATCGTCCTCGATGTTCTATCTATAAATAGAATGTGTAAGTACAGAAGTAAACAAAATCGGATATGCCTATTTCATGGCATCTTCCATTTCCGAGGTAGCCTCATCTGGGCCAAAATGTTTCCACTGCACCTTGACCTGTGCAATGGTTCAGTTCTTGAGCAGTGTTTCCTTTCTGTCCAGTATGCATTGAGGTTCTGGTAGGAATTCTCCCTCTGGTTCCACCTGGATCACAGACCAGTCAATTATATGATTAGAATCATGTACATATTTCTTCAATAATGAAAAATGGAAAACATTATGGGCTTTTACTGTGGGAGGAAGTCCTAGCCTATAGGCTACAGGTCCCACTCTATATAGAACTTCAAAGGGTCCAAAATACTGAGGTGCCAACTTGGCAGAGGATCCCATCCTCAAGGAACTCTTCCTGGGCCTAACTCCGAGGTATATGTGGTCTCATGCCTTGAACTCTCTTGGAGTTCTCTTTTGCTCGGCGTAACTTTTCTATCGGTTTTGAGCGACCTTTAGATTTTGTTTTATCTGAATCACTTGTTGTTCCATTTATTTCAACATGTTAGGTCCAATAGTAACTTTGTTTACGGGATTACTCCAACTGACTGGAGTATTGCACGGCCTACCATAGAGGACTTCGAAAGGACTCATCTTCAGGGATTCTTGGTAGTTGTTGTTGTAAGCGAATTCCACTAGTGGCAGGTAGTCTTCCCACTTTTTGGGTTGATGCATTACATGCATCCTGAGCATGTCTTATAATATTTGATTCACCCTTTCCATCTGTCCATTAGTTTGAGGGTGATAGGTTGTGATAAATAGTAACTTGGTCTCCAAACCAGCCATCAGTGATTTCCAAAAGTTGGAAGTAAATTTTGTGTCTCTTTCAGACACGATCTCTTTTGGCATACCATGCAGTCTGAATATCTCCTTCATGAATACATTGGCGATGTCTATTTCCTTACAAGTCGACTTGATGGGGACAAAATGAGCAGACTTGCTCAATTTATCCACCACTACCATGATGG
>SNQJ01S0207123.1:0-16301 GCA_010110895.2 Picea sitchensis
TACCAACTTTGTGTTGCACGATTTGGAGGAGGAGCACAAGGAATATGTTATCTGCTATCACAATGAGAAGGTTGCAAGATACATGTTTATATTTTCTATGGTGAAGAAAATATAAACATGTATCTATTTGTGGAAGCGTCAGAGAAAGTTGGATAGTGGAAACATAGTTTCCAACACCCGTGAAGATTAAGATAGAGAAGGCATTTGGATGTCTCACACAAGACAAAATTTATCTGCAAATTTTGAAAATTTTGTTGAGGAAAGACAAACTGGATGATTTGCRACCTGSTTTTGAAGCATCCTTAATGTTCATATTAATGTTCATGTTCTTTTTAATACACAACTAGAGATTGTTAGTGTTCCAGAGCAACCTTTGTATGATGGAGCAGTATGCCATGCTTATTATGAGAGCACAAGTCAATCACAACTAAGTAATCAAATTATAGTGAATGAAGTAAAATTGTACATAGAGAGTTTTATGAGTGAGATGACAAAATGGGACTAACAAGAACCTTGTTCTACATGATATCACACAAGAGCCATCCTTCCATCCTCATGGTGAGAAACTTGCAAATTGATTTTGGTCTCATCAACACCATCGTTGAGACACCTATCTGCATATAAAAAATAAAATAAAATAAACTCTGTGTGTGCAATGTCTGCCATAACGCCATCAAGTTCATCTCCAAGCTTGTTGGTTGGGAATTTGTTGTGCAAGATGCCCACTACTTGCATCATTTCAACAATGGCCTATGTACCTCAGGGGAATATTGGTAATTTTTTAGAGTAAGTGCAATTGACAATATTCATTCTTTTTCCCTGTGTCGAGAATCTGATCAATCAATCACTTGTGAGGAGTGCACTAGTGCCTTTTAGGGTAATGGAGTCAAGGTTAGCAACACCAACTCTTAGAGGGAAACAACAATGATAATAAATAATCTAAGGGGATGGATGAGATGATTGAGGTGTTAGTAACTTAAGGCCTCAATGTCTAAACCCTAGAAGGAATGATTGCTAGAAAATAAGTAACCTTAGGCCCTAGCGATTTCCATCTTAGATTAGATTTGAAGTAAAATGTATGAAGCAAATGAAGTAACGCTACTAGAGTGCTACAATGGTAGGGCTCTAGTGTATACTTCAAAAGAAGTCTTCTCTAGCAATTTCAAGTAGGAGGAAAATTATAAGAAAAAAGATAGTAACATATGCTTTTCCCCTAGGGCTTCAAACTAGCAATTTCATAATCTTTGATATGATCAAGCAAATTCACCATAACCATTCAAAAGAAAATGAAGAATTGTAGATTTACTTCATCAAGAATAATCTAGAAAGAAACCCTATTTGAAGACTTTCCACCATGAAAAAATGCCAAAATACACCTAGATTAGTCTCTCCAAGAAGTTGTGCACCACTTAATTTCAGCCAATAACCCTTATAGAGGACCGAATTTCAGACCTCACTTGTGTGAGTGAAAGATGATCAAAAAATACAAGAGATTTATCTCTTATTTATACAATGACAATGACCTTTAATTGTTTTTTAGGTCACAAAGGCCGACATGGCCAGTTTACATTAAAAATCTAATGTTTACATAAAATCGACATCTAACACCCTAATTTCTCTTTTGGGGATGATGTGTACCCCTCTTAGGAGCGTTAGGCTCCATCAGCAGAACCAGGGCCTCAAAGGCCTAATAAGAAGTTTGTCATGCGTGCCAACAAGGTTGTCCTCATGCCAAAACCCTAGCTGGATGACGTCAAGGCTCAATATGATGACGTCAAGGTCCTTCAAGGGCCAATGTCACAGTGGAAGGAAAAGACCCCCACAGTCCTGAGCTGCTTGGGAAGTGTCTCGGAGGAAACATTCTTCTTCTTTCACAGCGGTGCCATCCTGTGGTGTCTCTACGCCCTGGATGGGGGTCACAGCCCATCCATCTGGTGGGCTTTAGCCCCATGGAGGTACGAGATAATCACTTCTCCATATGTAGTTGTCCATCGAGCATGGTCGTGCGGCAATAACAAATACGCCCTCCAGGCTCCTTAAGAAGTCAAAGGGATCATAGGAAAGTCAAGCACGTCCAATAATAAAAATACCCAAAACTTTGCATCAAACCCCTTTACCCAGACAAAGATACTCCAAAGGCGTTATAAGTTTAACAAGCCAGGTTTTGAGACGGTCTCAGGATGTCCTATTAGGCTAATACTCCAGGGTGTGTTTCCAATTGGTTCATCTAGGTCTTGTAAGTGTATGAAATGGAATAAGTAATGTTTGGGCAAGGGGTGCAATGATAACAAGGAAATGTGAATGCTTACGTGGGTGCCTGCATGGTGCACCCTTGACATGGAAGACATTCCTAGATCATTCAATTCCTTTTATTCTTTGTCTTATTGATTTTTCTTTTCAAGAGAACAACTGGGGGACATTGTGTAGCATGGTGACCAATGGTGACAACATTATCCACAAGCACTTCATGGAGATGAAGCGTTATTTCGTGATGAGACCCCCTTTCTCTTGGCTATGCCACCAAGAGCCACACTACTGGTTTGGTGACAGATGAATAGTAGTGTCATATAGCTACATTCCCATGGACATAATAAAATTAGGCTCATGATGAGACCTCTATCCACCAACTAGTTCTTGAGTTTTACTTTATTTTACGAGACCCCTTTTCTTACTTCGAGAAGCCTTTTAGTGCTTTCTTGGGAATCCTTGGGTGAGCATCTCAAAGATTTCATTTTGTCTTTTTAACTTTTTTCTGACTATTTTTACCCTTTGGGTGCTGGCCTTCTTCTTCCCACAAGGCAAGGTACAGCCCTTACTGGCTTGGCAAACCCAATCTTTAAACCAAAGGTAGGAAGAGATAGGAGGGACAATGATGAAAAGTGGTAAATATGGGAGGAATGGTCGATGACCTTTCTTGAATCCCCCTAGTGGCAACTCATCCCTAAGGAAACCAACTTACTAGAGCACTCCCATCACCCCTTCCTAGGGTATGAACAAGTTAAAGAGCATAATTTCAAGCAAACATCATGAAACAAAAGGCGTTTAGTGCACATGTTCATGCTTGAAAATGAGGTGACATACCATGATGCCCAGGACTCATTACCTGGAGTGGGCAAGAGACCCACTGTTACTTGAGAATGGTCGATGGGATGGATGTTGCCACTGTTGATAAATGGGGCAGCACTAAAGAAAAGATGGGCCCCTCGGTGCCCTTCGTTTGTAAACTCAAGTCATATGGCTCTTTGCACTCCATGTCTAGGACTTGTAGACCTCGAGACAAAATCTCCTTAGTTATCCCTAGGATAGGGGATAGCCTTGTTAATAAAATTCTAGATATTTCCAATATCATGATCTAGGTTGAGGATCTATAGTACATATACTAAATGGAGGTCAGAGGCATATTCAATATCTCGGGCAAACTCTACCGGGTTTTACCTGTTGGGGTATATGATTGTTTTGAAATGCTATTGTTTTCAAGGACAAGCGAACTAGGCCTATCAAGGTTGGGTTTGAATAAGGACTTTAATAAAGGAGATCTTTTTGGACAATTGCATTGGGTTGAAAGGTAGGGCTTCTTTTTTCTTGAGAAGAGCAAGAACTTATCAAGAAATGGAGAATTGGAAAAAAATGGAAACATGTGAAGCAGTTGAAAGGCAAAGCGTCAAATTCATTGCTATGGAAGGCTTGACTTTGTACAATATCCCTATAGGGTGGTTTAGTTTTAAGTTCAAGACATGGTAGCTGGAGTAAGCTCCAGGATAGGAGAGGGTATAATGAGGGACCAACAAGGTCATAATATTCTAATATATGCTATCAGAGTTATGCATGCAACAATTAATGATGCAAAGCTTGTGGCATGAATCCAAGGTTTGGCTATCGATGTAAAATCTAAACTTGGTAACCTGTATGTTATTAGTGATTCCCTCTTGACAATAAACTGTCTAATAATGTGAACAATAGGAATTGGAAGCTTCAAGATCTTGAGGACTCTAGATAGCTAACTAGCCTCCTCAATACAGCATAATAAGTTTGTAAATGTAAAAAGGGAATGAACATATTTGTACAAAGCTAAAGATTCATTTCTTTTAGGAAGCCATTGAAAACAAAGATATGTTAGATAAGCGAGGAAGTTGGTTTGGGAGGAGGTAAGTGCATTTGCTTTTATTGAATTAATGTTGTATATGAAATCTATCCAAATCAACCAACTTATTGTCTAGGCCTCTATGCTCACCAAGGTTTTAAACTGGGTCATTAATGTGGTGATGCCCCGTTTCAACAACTAGACCACAACTCGTTAGAGAGGTAAGTGCATAATTATGGAATGGAAGTGCAATAATGGTAATAAAGTGTCTCTCTAGATAATTATAATCTAGACTAAGCTTAGGAGTTTGGATTGGATAAGATTTATCGGACCTATTCGAAACCATACATTTAAAGGGAGTTTGCATTTATTAACAGGGAATTCGTTTAGCAGGATGTAAATAACCAAGTGGAGGGAATGGATCCGACCTAATATAAGCAATTAAAAATAACACGAAGCACTTTGAGGTCTAATGGCGAGGGTTCAATAGGACAAGGAAAATGAATAAGTGAGGACTTAGGAGGAAGTTCAAAGGGCAAGAAAAAAGTAGATTGTTTGTGGTAGTGGAATAGTGAAAACGGAATTTGAAGACTAGAGCCACTTGACAATGGGGAGGAATGCAATCATACTGGCTTGAGAGGTGGGAAGGGAAGTGACATGAAGGTGTCAAGCCATATCCTTAATGCTTAAGGCTTCAATTAGGAGTTTCACATCATGTATGAGGTGGCAACTCTATTTTGGAAAACATTGTAAAAATGGGGATGGCCTTGTATGAGATGTTGAGGGTGCAACAGGGAGCAAGAAGAAGTTGAAGAAATAAGGAAGTTCGACTGAAAATGATCTGTAAACTGTGGAGGAGATGGAAGCTAGGTCAATTGCTTCTCTCTAGGGGCTAAAATCTATTTGAGAGGAACAAAATGTCTTCAAGCATGATTTTTTAAGGGGGGTGGAATAGATTTCCACAATAAAACAAGAATGGGTAATATTGTTGCACACCCTATTGAGTCATGGGATTGGTGGGAATTTGTCTTTTTGTTTTTTGGGAACTTATATAGATGGAGACAACTTTCTTCAATTCACAAAGGGCCAGATGGGTAATTTTCCATGCTCTATGTAATTTCTGGATATCTTAATAAAATATTTCCTAAAGCCTTAAGCCTCTAAAGCCATCTTAGAGAAGCTTCTTTAAGCATGCCTCCTCCCTCCATTGAGGGGGATAAAGTTTACTAGAACTATGTAGAGTGTAGCAATGTTAAAAAAAACTTGGCCCAGAAAATGACTTGTTAAAGCCCAACAAAATCTTGGCAGCTGAAACCATTCAAATTGAGTGTTATTATTTTCCCTGTTGGCATTTATATTTGATATCAGTGAGTTTTCCTTCCCCCATGAATTGAACTCCCTAGGAACCTTCCCCCATGAATTGGACTCCCTAGGAAACAAACAACTTGGTACTCGTGCATCAAATTCTGATCTCCAAGTATTATCAGGCCTGAATCATGCCTCGAGAGTTTGACTTGCTGGCAGAGTCAGGCTTAAGACTAAGTTAACTTGGCTTGGCAACAGGGCTGAGTAGAGTTTTACTTGGGAGTACTTTGAAGAGTCAACAAAATTTTCAACTATGCCATGTAGTTCTCATGAACACCATTTGTAATTTAGAGTTTCAACTTGGCACATATTTGGTGTTACTGACAAGAATGGTATATGCTTATCATCTCATAACATTGCCTCTTCTGTAAACAATTGCTTTGATAATTTATATACAGAGTTGCAACACAACAGCCATTGACTTACCAGATTGTTTTATAAGTCGACATTAATCAACTTTAGACCAAAAAGTTCAAGTCCTAAACTAACATTTACAATTGCCCATTATTTAGAATTTCATCTTTCAACTATATTTAGTTACACTAATTAAAATGCTAGTCGGAATAAATTACATACTCTCTATTTTGGATTTAGTCTAAATTTTGTAGTAGTTTATGGTTGATGTGTGGGGAAATGGCTTATATACTAAGGAAAAATAATTTGCAAATCATGGAAGGTTTGATGGTTATGTAGCACTTGGGAAAAATGCAAAAAAGATGAGTTCTAACATCTAAACTAGTATTTTGGTATGATACATCAAAGGTAAGGATTTTTTTTTTCCTTTTTTGGCATTTATATTTGATGTTGGCAAGTTTTTCCATTCCCTCATGAGATGGACTCTCTTTATATACTGAGTTGCAACAGAACAACCATTGACTCACCGGATTGTTTTATAAGTTGACATTAATCAACTTTAGACCAAAAAGTTCAAATCCTAAACTAACAATTACAATTGTCCATTATTGAGAATTTCATCTGTCATATATTTTTAGTTACACTAATTAAAATGCTAGTTGGAACAAATTGCATACTTTATATTTTGGATTTACTCTCAATTTTGCAATAGTTTATGGTTGATGTGTGGGGAAATGGTTTGTATACAAAGGAAAATGACTTGCAAATCATGGAGGAAATCCAAAAATACTAGGTTCTAACATCATGTAACTAATATTTTGAAACATTCAAAATAGAGGGTTATTCTTTTCCTTTTGGCATTTATATTTTGATGTTGGCAAGTTTTTCCATTCCCCCATGAGATGGACTCCCTTTATATACTGAATTGCAACAGAACAGCCATTGACTCACCGGATTGTTTTATAAGTCGTCATTAATCAACTTTAGACCAAAAAGTACAAGTCCTAAACTAACATTTACAATTGTCCATTATTGAGAATTTCATCTGTCATATATTTTTAGTTACACTAATTAAAATGCTAGTCGGAACAAATTGCATACTTTCTATTCTGGATTTAGTCTCAATTTTGCAATAGTTTATGGTTGATGTGTGGGGAAATGGTTTATATATACAAAGGAAAATGTTTTGCAAATCATGGAGGGCTGATGGTTGTGTAGCACTTCAAGAAAATCCCAAAAAAAGTAGGTTCTAACATCATGTAACTAGTATTTTGAAACATTCAAAATGAGGGTTATTCTTTTCCTTTTTGGCATTTATATTTGATGTTGGCAAGTTTTTCCATTCCCCCATGAGATGGACTCCCTAGGAAGCAAACAAATTGTGGCTTGCTCGTGCTCCAGACCACGACCCACAAGTACCTCCTGATTTGACTCCTTCTTTGGAGGATTTGACTCGCTGGCAGAGTCAGACTCAGGATTGAGTAAATTGGCTTGGCAACAGGGCTGAGCAAAGTTTGACTCAGGACAAGGCAGTATTCTAAATACTCGGCAAAATTTTCAACTATGTTGTGTAGTTCTTCTCATAAACACCATTTGTAATTTAGAGTTTCAACTTGGCACACATTTTGTGTACTAACAAGAATGGTATATGATTATTAAGTTTTAACTCATCAAATTGCCTCTACCTGTGTACAATTGCTTTGGTCATTTATATACTGAGTTGCAACAAAAACTGCTGACTTCCAAAACTTTAGATGAACAATTTCAACTCTTAAATTAACATTTACATTTGTTCATTATTGAGAATCCCATTTTTGTCCGACATATTTAATTATACAAATTAAAATGCTAGCTAAAGAAAATTGTGTACTTTCTATTTTGGATTTAGTCTCAATTTTGCAGTAGTTTACTGTTGATGGTTGTGGGAATGGTTGATATACAAAGGAAAATGGTTTTCAAATCGTGGAGGTGGGTTGATGGTTGTGTAGCACTTCAGGAAAATCCAAAGAAACTAGGTTCTATCATCATGTAACTAGTATTTTGAAATTTGAATGCTAAAAGAAGCATTTCAATATTCTCGTACTCCATAGTATCCATTTAAGATGTAATGAGATCCTAGAACTTGGTTCTAACATCATCTAACTAGTGTTGTGAAGACAAATGCCAAAATAAGCAATTACAGTAGATGATTTTCACTGAATCCTATGAGATGCAAATGACCCCAAGCATTGATTTGTATTTAGATATAGCTGAAAAATAGAGAAAACGGTAATGTTTTTTCAATTCTGTTTACTGGAATAAATTTAGATCAACACATTTGAACCAAGATATAAACAGATCTGAATATATAAAATTAAATTTTGAACATAAACAAAATTTCTGAGTGCAAGAAAACCTTAGTTTACCTCTTAGCCAATGAAGAATGTACTTTTGTCAAATGTGTGGATGTAGTCCTCTTTAATATCTTTCAGAAAATCGATTTAAGGTTCATGGATCAAACCTCTAGGGTATTGATATTTATCATGAGGATTGGTAGACAATTTTTCCAAGAAGAAATCACCAATAAGGGACAACGGAAACCTTTCAAGGAAAGAAACAACAAAGGACGACAAACCCTTCAAGAGGAAAGAAACAACAAAAGGGCTGACAAACCCTTGATGGAAATGGGTTTGTTGTCCTTGGAAAGAAAAACTAAAAAGAAGGCTTGAAGGAGTGAGCAAAGAGGAGCTTGGAGGAGGGAACAAAGGCAACCATCTTCCAAGGTTTCAAGTTTCAAAAGGAGCTAAAGAGGTAAGCCCAAGCCCCAACTCCCTCATTTCCTTGGGTTGACTTTGTTATGGTTTTTCCCTCCTCTCCTACTCTTTCCCATTCCTTTTCTCTCATTTTATTGCAGATTGTGCATCATAACTTGAAGAAAATGGTTTTCTTTAGTTTTATCATTCCTATTTTTGTTCCCATGGTTGTGGTGGGGAGGAGCATCGCAGGGAAGAAGATGATAGTGATGATTTTTCATGGTGACCCACAATATGAGGTTGATGAAAACTTAGAAGAGGTAGAGGGAAATGAAGAGGGAAATCTAGGGCGCAAAGATTTATTGAGACCCTTGTGGCAATTTGTAACAAAAAGTTGAGGAGGCGTGGTGGAAGCGTAAATTTATGTGTCCTCATGACTGTCATGATGGAATACCTTATACCGGTTCATATACCAGTCTAAGGAGGCATCTTTGTGGATTGTAATGAGTATTGACTAACAAGGTGTCCGCTGGGATCACAGTTTTCCTAATATATCAGGCGAGAGACAAAAATATATAAAGATAGAGGAAACAGCACAAAAAAGGTATGGTAAAAACAAAGCTTCAATCCGATGCCTCATCTAGATTTGGTAGCAACACATCTCCATCTCAATGTAAGTGTTGCAGTTGGAACCTTTGGATCTAGAAGAACAATAGTATATTTCTTTGATATTGGAGGTAGTGATGAGGTGGATGAAAAAGTGGCCCGGTTTCTCTATGCTTGTGGTGTCCCATTCAGTGTGCTTCGCTCCCCCCTATTGACATGACATGGTGAGGGCCATCAACAAAAAAGACCCCAAAGGATACAAGAGCCCCATCTATGAGAAAGCTAGAGCGTTAGCAGCAGGGAAAATCAAAAAGTTCAAAAGCTCTAACAGTTTACGGATGAATGTGGAGACATTTAAGGGTATCTATTGTATCGAGATGGTTGGACAAATGTTAGAAACCAACATTTGATCAATGTTCTTAGTGTTCACACTTCCAGCGGTCATGATGTTTCTTGACTGCAGCTCATCTTCAGTGTGCATCTTTAAAACATTTCAGAGTGCCTCTTGAAAACAATTAATGATATTGGTCCTTCTAATGTGATTTCAAGTAATCACATGATAATAAACAAATTGTAAGGGGAGCAGGTAAAATCATTAAGCGAGCTCATCCACACATCTTTTGATCTAGGTGTTTGGTTCACATAATGAACCTTTGATGCATGATATTGTCAAGCATAGAGAATGTGGATGGATTAATCAGTTGTACAAGAGAAGGAAGCAACTCATCAAATTTATCACGGAGCATACAAGGGTCAATTACTCCTACAACACTCACTCTAAGTTGCAACTACTTAGATTGCACCAATTAGATTTGCTAGCTATTACCTCAGTTTTAGGTGCTTATTGAAGGTGAGACAAGCTGGAATTGCTATGGTGATGAAGTGATGAATGGGATGGAATTGAGCAATGATGAAGGTGCAACAACAGTGAAGAGCGGATCCTTGACAGTCCAGTTTAGTCCTGAGGTTAGGTTTGTTTTGCAATTCACCAAGCCGATTTATCACATGATCAAGTTTGCAAAATTCAGATCAACCAATCATTGGGGAGGTGTATGGCAAATGGATAGCATGCTGGAACAAATTAAAGACATTGTTGAGCCTAGAGATGTCAACCTCTATAACCATATTAGTGTAGAGGTTGGAAAAACGGTGGGAATGTTAAATATTCCACTACATGTCTTGGCATATGTGCTAACACCTAAATACTATCATGTATCATGGCTTTCATCGCCAACACCTGGTGGTGGGTACAAGAAAAAACCACACCAAGATCGGAAGGTTCAAGTTGGTTATATGAAAGAATTAGAAAAATTGGTTCCGGACGAGGAGTGTGACAACATAAAGAAATAATTGAGCCATTACATCCTTAGCAATGGTGCCTTTGGAATAACCATGCAATTAGAGATACGAGGGAATGCGAGTTCTCTTGAGCAATTGGAACATGCATGTGATGCTTGCTTGCAGCTTCTGAGAGTTGGCAACACGGGTGATTTCACCGGTGGTGAACACTTCTTCTACATTGAGAGAGGTGTTGGAGCACCTGATTTCATCCCATAAGCGTTAAAAGGAACAGGTTGAATGTAATTCGGGTAGAGAGCTTGGTCTATATTCATTACAACTTGAGATTGTTGTCCCGTTATTGTGAGTCAAAGATGGATAAACCTACAAGACTTGGGGCAACAATCCAAATGAGTATAATTTGGAGGATGGAGTATTGCTTAGAGCAATTGGAGGGTGTTCTTTGGATGATGATGATCATGTTGAGATGGGACCCCATCTGATACGAGGGCCTATGTCAGGGATTCCATTTCAATGATGGGGGCTTCATCTTGACTTCAGGAGTTACATCCATTATGCATCTACTTGACACCCTACCACACGTGATGCGGAGGCCACCTTGATACCCATGATGAGGTGGAAGGACACGATAGTTGTTTACTATTTGATGATTCTCCTTTTTCATTACTTTATATATTGTTTAAACTTTAGACTTCAGTTTAATCTTTAAACTTTAAACTTTATTGTTTGGTCCTTGGAGAGGCTTGGACCTTCGGTCTTCAAAGTTCATAGTAAGTAACCGGTGTAGGTGGCCTATTTTGTAAACATAACTAAGTGGTCACGACTGTTATTGTTGACAGTTTTGGATATATGATTTCATTTCATAAGTTTATGGTTTACTTTTTCTATAATTGCTAGAATCTATAATCTAGATAGTTGATGCCGAATGATTAATCATCGATGAACTATGTTAGTATGTAGTATGGATTTCATTTCTATCTATATTGATGTACAAATATGCATGTTTCATATATTATGGTAATTTGTCTTTCTATATTTTTTGAATATAAATGCAATATATATAAAAAGTATATATATATATATATATATATATATAACGGGCGCTTCGCTTATTTAGGGATTTTTGGAAAATAATGCGTCAGGCATACCAGCTTCCTAAAAGCTCTGCTTTAGCTCCTTAAGCAACAACGGATGCCTCTGATTGATAAGTCTCTTAGGAGTATATTAGTATGATTCTGGTCAAAGTAATGGAATTGATGGCGATGTATCTTCCTACAATGTAGATAGTATGGAAACTAAGTTATGCAAAGCTATATAACGTCATACATTGAACAAGGGTATGTATCATATTCAATGGATCTCATTCATCTTATCAGTAGTAACCTCTATACACTAAACAACTTATATTAATATATAAGCATGGTGTTAATTCACCCTAATCTATTAGTATATAAGCATGGTGTTAATTCTCCCTAATCTATGAGTGAGATATAACAAATCTCACATATAATTACAGATGCTATATCTATATTAAAGCTAAGTCCAGTCTATTAAGGAGATAACCAACCTGTGATACATTACTTAAGCTATCATATCTATACATGTAGTGATTATGTTAGTAAGTGATACATGTACTTAAGCTATCATATCTATACATGTATTGATTATGTTAGTGTATTGATAGGTCAACCTTTAGATTATGTTACTTATACAACCTATGTGCTCTTACTTATGTCGAGTGTAATGAGAATGATACAAGAAAGTGATTAGGTAAACAAACATGGTTAGAAAGAGTCATGTGTAACTACTTTGTTCTAATTCCATAGCTTGTCATAATCTTAGATAAGGTACAAAGGTTACAAGCTAATCAATATACAACATGATATCTCGTGTAATGAGAATGATACAAGCAAGTGATTAGGTAAACAAGCATGGTTAAAAAGAGTCATGTGTAATTATTGTTTTCTAATTCCATAGCTTGTCATAAGCTTAGATAAGGTACAAAGGTTACAAGCTAATCAATATACAACATGATATCTCGGGGTTCTAGCTCTTAGTTAGTCATATTATATACATACTTTGTTTCTTTTTGGGATATAGAGTCTCGTTCTCTCCATAATTAATACATATGGATACACTGTAATCACTGTATACGCATATCCTAATGTAACAAATTTTGTTTCTTCATTACTTTTATTTCTATGGTTCTACTTATGGCACTGATTCAATCATTAGTTTTATTTCTATGTTTCTACTTATAGTATTGATTCAACCATTAGTAATGATTACACTCTACTCTATAAGGTAAGTACATATTGAATAGACCTAATTATTACATGCATTCCCTAATCTTTAACAGGTATAAGGAGAATGACATAATGCATACATGTTTACATACCTCTAATAAACCAACTTATTACATCTTATGCTCAAAACATCTTGTTGTTCGTATGTTTAATATGGACATTCTTACCTTATGAACTATGATGAAACGATACAAGCTCTGATCATAGCCTAAGTTGAGTAATTGTTTAGTGATACTAATGAAGCTTGAGACTAGTTATCAGGAACGTGTATTACTAAGGATCTATGTTTATTACATGTTATGATAGCGTTAATTAGGGATACCACCCGGGGGTTGCTCCAGGCTTAAGCACAAAGCCCAGAAACTCGATCCGTGGTCGTCCCAGGCACGACCTCAAGTCTCAAAAAGCGAGAAAGCCTTGATTCCCCCTCTAAAATCACGATTCCTGCCTTTTGGAAGCGTTCCCTCTGGCTGCAACAGGGAGGAAGTTTCTTGCCCTTCAAGGAAGAATCTGCACGCTTCAAGGGGGATATGCATTTTTAAGGAAAAGTTCAATTTTTTTTAATTTTGGAATTTGGGTGGGGCCTAGCTTAGGCTTAGGGTTGAGGGAAAGAATGAGGAGAATAAAAGAGATCTTTCCCCTCTATTCTCCTCATTCTTCATCTTATGAAGAGGAGAGGGATTTGGAGAGAGAGAACAAAGAGGAGAGGTTGAGTCTGAGATTTGTGAGAACTTGGAGGAGAAAGCAAAAGGAGCTTGGAAGTGAGCAAAGAGGAGCTTGGAGGAGAGAGAACAAAGGCAGCCATCTTCCAAAAGTTTCAAATTCAAGAGCTAAAGAGGTAAAGCCCAAGCCCCAACTCTCTCATTTCCTTAGCTTAACTTTGTTGATATTTTTCCTCTCTCTTTTCCCATTCCTTTTTCTCTCTCATTTTATTTCAGATTGTGCATCATAAACTTGAAAAAAAATGGTTTTCTTTTGGTTTATCATTCTATTTTGGTTTCATGGTTGTGGTGGGGAGAGGAGCATCGAAGGAAGAAGATGACGTAATTATTTTCCATGGTGAACCACAATGAAGTTGAGTGAAACTTTCAAGAGGAAGAGGAAATGAAAGAGGAAATGTAGGGCCCTTAAAGATTGTGGAGACCCTTGTGGTAATTTGTAACAAAAGTTGAGGAGGGGAGGTGGTGGAAGCATTAAATTTGTATGTCCTCATGTCTGTCATGATGGAAAACCTTATACGGGTTCATATACCCGTCTAAGGAAGCATATTTGTGGTGTAATGGATAGTGAGATGACAAAGTCCACTTGGGATCCACAGTTTGTCCTATATATCCAAAGATGAGAGACAAAAATATATAAAGATGAAGGCGCCACGATGTCGATCTACAACCGGAGGCAGGTCTTCAAACATGCTTCCGAGGATACCATGTTCGACAACCGCAGGTATTCAACAGGAGACGGACACCTTGGTAACCACTCCACATAACAGGACCAAAGATGACACCATAGATGTTTTCCTGCATTAAAACCCTCACAGTATCCATGACCTAACCAACCTTGCTGACCACTTGAAGCGGTTTATTAATGCAAAGAAAAGATTACAAAGATATTTTACAAGAGGAGAGTTTCTCACAATTGATCATGACAAATGACCCTCCATGCTCTTTAAATAGAGATCATGAGCCAATCGAGCATTAAGCCATGGATCAATAGTGGATTAAGATCCGAGGAAGTATGAACCGTCGAATCACTCTATGTAGAGAACATTTAAGTGACCAGATGGGATTACTAACTACAAATGCATGCTAATACGCTAAAGAAACACACTTTTACCTAACTGACATATTAGATGAAGTGATCTTAACTAACTCCTAAGTGTCCCAAATATCTAACAGTGTCATCATGGTGGATTATTTAACCCCATATAGGCATTCGTGAAGCGGCGTCTAAGTACGTCAACAGGAACCGGCGTCTTGAATGTGGCCAAAGAGACATCACGAAGGTGGTAAGAGAGAGGTTTAAGCGTGTGAAACAGCGTTCAAAGGTAGCAGAGAGTGGCCCATGAGGTGGCAAGAGAGCGTTCTAAACATGGCAAAGAGGCGTTTCAAAGGTGGCAAGAGGGAAATTATAGAGGTGGCAAGAGAAAGCGTTTCAAGGTGGCAAGAAGCGTTTAAATGTTGCAAAATGACGTTTCCAAGGTGGCAAAGAGGCGTCATGAAGGTGGCAGAGACATTTCAAAATTGGCAGGAAGCGGCGTTATGGAGGTGTAGCAAGGCCAAGCTGAGATGAATGTCGAAGCTTAAACATGTGTTTGCTATGGGAGCGACACTCTTAGATGTGGCAAGAACGACGTCCAACAAGTGGCAAGAGAGACGTCTTGAAAGTGGCAAGACATCACAAAGAAGCGGTTTTGTAAGTATTTAAAAAAATACAATATCAATATCAAGACCTATGAATCAAACAAACAACTCCAGGCAAGGAACTAGTGACGGACTAGAGAGTCTAAAGATTTTTAATTGTTGATTTCTTCCTGGAGTAATTCTTCTTATAATTAGTAGTTATACTTTCGTTGCTAATTTGAAGAGTGTAATGAGCCCCTACGGTAATAACTTACTTTATAGCTTGATGATTTGAACCCAGCTTGAGTAGTAATCATTAGACTACACTAGTAAGAGCTTTATGTACAAAGAGTTGTATTACTCATAAGGTACCAATAGATATGGAAAGTACACTAATCATGCTTAACCTCACTCTGTTCAATATGGATAATTATGGTAATAATCCTAATCATTAGTGTAAAGTCTAAACTAAACACACATTACATACTACAAGTTCTATTCCAGTAATATCAGTGATTGTTACTCATATTAATTATAGCTAATATAGAATATAGCTTGATCTTGTATGAAGATAGTAATCATAGTAATAACCATAATCGGTATCATTCCATTCAAGTCATATTAGTGATTGTTACTCATATTAACTATACATATAGCTTGATATTGTATGAAGAGGGTAATGTAAGAGCTTTCTGTACAAAGAGTTGTATTACTCATAAGGTACCAATAGATATGGAAAGTACACTAATCATGCTTAACCTCACTCTGTTCAATATGGATAATTATGGTAATAAGCCTAATCATTAGTGTAAAGTCTAAACTAAACACACATTACATACTACAAGTTCTATTCCAGTAATATCAGTGATTGTTACTCATATTAATTATAGCTAATATAGAATATAGCTTGATCTTGTATGAAGAGAGTAATCATAGTAATAACCATAATCAGTATCATTCCATTCAAGTCATATTAGTGATTGTTACTCATATTAACTATACATATAGCTTGATATTGTATGAAGAGGGTAATCAAAATAATAACCATAATCAATAAGAGATTGGTATCATTCCATTAGTATCAAGAATAGTTGAATCATAGTAATATCCATAACTAATAGTGATATAAGCTAAGAGATTACTAAGTGTTATCTAAAAGTGTTATCTATGAAACAACACTTATGAACCACTTATATCTCCCTATTCTATAAGCTTCGCT
>SNQJ01S0207125.1:2916-16301 GCA_010110895.2 Picea sitchensis
AAATGAGTTTCAATTGTTTCTCTATCTGAGCAAGGATTCCTGCAAGGAGTGCAGTTGAAGTTGTCCGCAAGGAGTGCGTTGACAGAAGGCTCAAATAGTTTAACTCTTGTTCTCATTTACCCAGAAGTAAAATTGGGTTATAGGAGCCGTGCAAGGAGTGCACAGGCTAAGGAAAGTCTCAGTTGTGAATCTGAGCGAAGTATTGAAGGACTGCTGCTGCAGGTGTGCGCAGAGTCGAAAGAACTCAACACTTGGGAGTGTTCGAGGATTGTTGCAAGGAGTGCGCGCAAGGATCTTCTCGAAGACTTAGAATTGTGTGAAGCTCAGGAAGGACAAGGCTTCCAAGCTCGTCGAAGAGAAGCACAGAGAGTCTCTGCCGTGGAGTGTTTGAACAGGCGCTGCAAAGTTACATGCAGGAGGACTAGTTTTCACAGAGGAATACCGGGTTCACCCATAGAAAACATCAAAGAGGAAGAGATCGATGGTTAGGATCTTGTGGAGAAGATTTGCAAAATCCTGCCAGCCGTTGGATCTGCCAAAGAAGCAAGGAGGTTACGACTGCATTCGGAGTTCAAGATCCAGGGGTCATGAGTCATTGGATCGTTGATCAGTTACCCGTCAGTCGTCCGATCTGATTGGAGTTGCATAGGGTTTAAACCCTCGTGAGCAGAGTAAGAACCCCGAGAAGCATCGGGATATTGAGGCGTTGGGTTTCGGGAAATCGGGAGTCACGAGAGCAGGAGATCGAGAATTTTCATGGTAAAAGTCCCAGAAGGATCAGAGCCGTCCATTTGTGGAGATGCGTGGTGGACATTGAGGCATCGGGAGTCGGAATATCGACATTCCTATGGACAAGAGATCAGGTAAGTCCACCTTGAAAACCCCGACACAAATCTGAACCGTCCATCTTGAGGGGACGCGTGGAAACAATCGGAGTCATCAAGGAAAGTCCCGACAGGAAGTCGTCTATCGGCATTTTGGTCATCAGGATATCGAGAATCTTGGTGACAAGAGGTTTGTGCATTTCATAATCGTGAATTCAGAAACCTCGATAAGGAGGGAAGTGCCATTGTGGGAGCCAGTTGTCAGCATAGCGGAGAACCGAGATTCGAAAGATCGGTAGTCCCGTGGGCAAATGTTTTTTGACATTTGAAACCCCAAAGTCCCGAGGGAGATCTGGAGCTGTTGGTTTCATAGGAAATCATGGCCGTTGATCAGGCTAAAGGCAGACAGGAGTTGCTAGCTGTCATCATAGCGGGAAATCGGGATTCGAGGGATCACGAATCCTGAGGACGAGTGTATTTGGACATTGGAAAGTCTGAAACCCCGATGGGGAATATGATTGCGGTCATACAAGGGAAGGTTGCATGGACTAAAGGCTTAGCCCGAGAGGCTAAGGCAGTAGGGGAGTGTATCGGGGATCGGGGATCGGTAAAACAAGTTGTTTGGACATCGCAAGTGCCGAAATCCCGATAGGAGGAACCCCGATAACAAAGTAAAAGGCCAGCATTGATTTAGAAGAAAGGGAGATCCAGTGAGAGAGTTGCTGTGGGTGAAAATTTCTCGATAGGGAAATAGAAGAACCTTTCAGTTCTTCGGGCCAAGGAAGGAGGAAAGATCCTGTGAGCGGACGTTCCTAGCGAGCACGCCTGCGTCACAACTACATGCATCCTCACAAGTGGAATCTAGTAAACCGATATAAGCTTATCCTGACAGCTTGCAATTTTGTTTGATAACTTGGATAGCTCAAATTTTGTCCTTTTTAAGATTATCTTAACTAGGCGAATATAATATACAAAGAACCTATATTGTTATAACATGGTAGACAACTTTAAATTTTTACTTTTTAGTGACTAGAGGAATGTAATAAGTTAGGCTTCAAAACACTTACATAACACTTGCTCCGACAAAACTCCGAGTAGAATTCTCTGCTGCAGATCATGACGACCTCATATTTGTACGTGACATCCTTCCTTTTCGTGGCTTAAGCCAGATCTACCTTTGGCAGAGGAAGAAAAAGAAATAAGAAATCATAAGTCCAAGAAACAAGCGCCAGAGGCGATAAGAGCCTTAAAGTCAACATCCCCACCCGTTTCATCTTTCCTTCTCCCTGGGATAGAGCTCGCCACTACTGTATAGTGGTCCTCCTTTCTCTATTTCCTTGTGGAATGGCCCAATGGAAGCAAGGAAAAAGGGAAGATTGTAAAATCTGGCCTATGCTATTATTGCAATGAATTTTGTTATATTATGGTTGCTTTCCTGTTTGCAATGTAAACTCTGGATAAACATTATGAGAGTGCTGATTTTATGTTCCAATGTTGTGTGCAGGGCACCAGAGTTGTTGCTAGGCTGAACAAAGTATGATAAAATGTTGACATGTGATTTTGTGTTCTAATGTTGTGTGCAATGCACCAGAGTTGCTGCTAGGCTGAAGAAAGTATGGTAAGCTATTGACATGTCGTATGTCAGATGTATATTTGCAGAGATTTTATATGGAAAACCAATTTTCCTAGGAAATAAATGAATAAAAAAATACTATCCCTTGTGTTACTGTCTTTGTTATATATGGAGCGTACTTTGATTTTATGCATCTCTTTAATTAATATATTTTTGTGATGTTTGTATCCATAAAAACTCACTAAAATATTTTATCTTTTTGGATCTCCGGATGTATCCAACTGGCTGGGTGTTTCTAGGCTTCCATGATACAACAATTTCAAGCCACAAAGGTAAATGAAGAGGCGCTTTAGCGAGTCTTTTAAAAAGTAAGAACATTTAACTCGCGTTGATGGAAATCTTGCGTTGATGGTAATCTCTTTTTTATGTATATATTTTTTGGGCTTTGTATCCTTTGGACCTTTTCTAGAGTTCTTATGCTAGTTGAGTTTTTATCTTATGTTGAAGTGCCGAAGCTTCTCCTAATTAGTGTGATCAGTGTTTCCCTTAATTCTAGCTTCTTTGCAATTTGGACATTCCATACACACAGGCCGAGGGTTGTATGGTGTAACTAAACACTATGAAACCATTATGCCCACACACATTTTGTAATTTCCAATATGCTTTCTATCTTAAAATGGCAGATGAAGACATGAGGGCATTGCCCAATCCAATCCAATCCAATGAATGTACTGTTCAACAATGCATTATTGGAAAAATAGTTGATTTAAAAGCATAATCTACTTATATTATTAATTTTTTTGGGTAATTATTTCCATAATACTCAAGTTTCTATTAGGTGGATGGAATTTTAGAATGGATATTTTCCTTTTCAAGTAGTAGATGAAAATTATACAATGTTAACTCTCATGCAAACATGAACAAGAATTAGAGACAAAAGCTTGATGGTAGAAAAATGAGGGAAACTTAATTGGGCTTTTACAATTGCTTCAAAGGTACTTTTAAATGTTTTAATTCATGTGACCCCAAGCTGGAAAATCTCAATTCATTTCTTTTAGAGAAATTCCCCATATAGTTGTCCCTTCCACCTTTATGTTTTCTTTGAAATATGGCTTTTATGACATATACCTTTCATAAAGGGTTTAAGTGTCTACTAATTCAAAACTGTAACTAATTCAAAAGTGTTTTTAAATGCGATGTCTCTGATGAGGAATGAAGAATGTCATGCCTATAATGGGAGATTAGGTAAGGGTATAAAGACCAAAACATACGCTTTAGCAACACATACAGTGAGAGTAAGTGTTTTAGCAACAAAAACAATGATAACAAGTGTTTCAACAGTGTTGAGGAAAAAGTATGAATTACCTTACTTAATGATTTTTGAATCTTTCCTGGCTAAGACAAGATAGTCAAGAATGCCACCCTGGGTTTTATAGCATCAAAAATATTCTCCCAATCCGCTAGTATTAATTACAAGGACTGAGGATGATTTATAATTTAAATATGTGTAGAAAATAAGTAAAACAACAGAAAATAAAGTAAAACAACTTCTAGAATATTTATAGATTTATGAAAGTAAACATGGAGATAAAAAAACTGAAAGTAACCAAGTCATAAATACACATGTATAAGAAAGAATAACAATCTGATTTATTTCATTATGAGGTATCACAAGTGTTTTTCTCTTTACAAAACCCTGAGAGGGCATGGACCAAAGTATGATTTAGAGATCTTCGATGAACACCATACAAAAAGACTTTGACAATCAAGTAAAACTGAAATTTATAATCTGGATCAACTTGCCATAGACTGCTGCCAATTCGACTATGTAAGATATTCTTTATCAACCATGAACTTAATTCACAAACATACAAGAACACACAAACTATCAAGGATGGATCAACACCTCTAAAGCAAGCATCTGGAAGGTTTGGTTCAGTCGTGAACCTCGCTGTCTACAATAAGACCCTGCTGTCACAAAGAGAATTAGCCTTTGAATAACTCAAGAATGAATGAAAACTGAAACTATCTTATGAAACTAAAAAGAGAAAACCTTAGTATCGCTTTCTCCTTCTATTCTCCCTTTGTTTCTTCTTCTCATTTATCTTTTATGCCTTCCAAATAAGTTGAATTAGTTCAACTACTTTCTTTAGTTAAGTTAGTTTGACTTAACTCATTTAGATTAGGAGAAATAATAATAATAATAATAGTTAAGGGTCTTAATTAATAATAACTAGGTAGGTGGGACCCCTTATGACTCCCTTCTTTTATTCTTTTCAAATTATAAAATAAAACACAAATGGATAATAATTCAACACATGCCACTCTTGTAACTCCCTTGGATACCTTCAAAATTGAATCTTTAAATATCATAAATAATTTAAATCATATCTAGAAATATATAAATATCCACATAATCCATATTATCCAAAAAAGAGCTTGCTGTCCAAACTTTATGCAGAGCACAATCTTCATCAACTCAATCATAAAAACAAATAAATTAAAATCCATACTTGCCACTCTGAGAGGCGATCTTTCTTTTATCACTGCTATCCCCTTTTGATTTTCTGGAAGTGTCCCGAGGCTGATTTGAACCTTGAGGTTGTATTTCACTAATTACATGAGAACAATCATCCTTCAGATGCATGCGGAAGGACACATATTTTGAAGAGTCATTTGAAGGAGAGGAAGGGGAGGCAACAACTTTGACTTTATCTTGCACATGGGGGACATCAGTTTTAAGCCTTTTACTAGCATGTGAAGATTGAACAGGTGAATGCACAAGGGCAATCTGAACATTCGGATTTACAGGTGGTGGAGGAGGTAATGATAAATTGGGCCAGCCACGATGGTGAGAGATAACCGGATTGACAATCTCTTGCCATCCATCATTTGCAGGGACTTCTGGTTGCATGGACACATGAGGAGGCACATGAATACCAGGGATGTTTTGAGGCTGGAAGGGAGGTATCTATGGTCAAGGTTGTACTATTCCTTGCTCGATCTAGTTAAAGAACACAAATTGGAACAACTGGTTCAATTCGTGGGGATCAACATAAAAATGAATGGAGAATCTAGGCCTTCTAGGCCCTCTGTTCCAGTTTCCTCTTCCTCTATTATTTCTGCCATGGCTACCCCTACTGAAGAAACTCATCCTGTAGTAGCAATTCATCAGTAACTAAGCCCTTAATAAACCATACATGACATTCATCTTGCATGAATAAAACATTGGCTCAGAAATTGACACGAGATACACGCAAATCCATCCATAACAAACCATTTAATAATCGCCAAGTGAGCAGGGAGTGACAGGGTTCATGGGACATATGAAGGGAGTGAAATGAACGAAAGGTGGTATAATGAGAGGGGATGATTACACGAATACTACTCAACAATTAATTAAATAATTTGACTGTGTAAAATATACCAAAATATAAGTTGCCAACCATTGCTGTGTCATATCTTTTGTCGTTGTTACACAAACCTTTTAATTTATTTTACAGAACAGGGATGTAAAAAAATGAGATTGGGATTATGAGGGGAATATAATGAGCGAAAAGTGGTAGCATGACAGGGACATAATATGGATCCTGTTCATATAAAAATAAATCAAATCCAACAATCAAACATAACTCTATTTAGACCTCCACAATTCAATCAACATTCACTTTTCAAAACTACCATATAAACTGTTACTCCCTTTACAGATTGCTTGCTGACTTCCAAAACACAATTCGTATGCCCAGAAATACTCAATTACAATAGCCTTTGCATCTATATAATATTTATATAGAAGTCTTATCAAACAATATTGCAATTGATACGATGAACATAATAATCCTTTGAGCCACGACCATCTATAACTCCAATGCTAAATCTCTTTTTATTTTAAAACCAATAGAAAACGAACAGTGGTTCCAACCATTTATATCCAATATTTATTCTTTAAAATCAAATAAGAATATGCACAGTATTAACCACCATTTGTCCATTATTCAAACATTGTTTGACATAATCATCTGGGAAAAAACTCTTAATTGGACCCCAACCCTTTCACACACAGGTCTCCTATAATATAATCAACATAAGAATTTATTCGAATAACGTGCAACTCCTGAGCCCAAGCTTCATATAAATTAGCATGTACATACTTCTTTTTAAAATTTCCCAACGAGAAACAGAGCCAACTCGTGCCCAATCAACCAAGCACACACAATGTTTATTTACCCTTGACTGGATTGAAACGATATCAAGATTTCATTTAGGGTTAATACATAGAAAATGGAGATTAAGAATAGTTGGTTTGATTAGAGGACTAAATCCTTGAAAGCGTAGACAGGTCATGCCTTTTATAATTTACCATAGACATATAACAAGTAACCATAATCTCGATTTTGAGGGTTACCAAATGATAGTCATCCACCTCTAACAGAGAACGAAAAGAAGAGAACCCTTAAACAACACAGTAAAATGAGTGTCCAAGCATAACCCGTGCCCAACCAAAAGCATATATAATGCTTCCATTTAACTTCTGGGTGATGTCAAACCCAACTGTGCTATTTTCCAAGCAAAAATGTCGACCAAAGCAATGCTATGATAGCTAATATCTCGGGGTCTTTCCAAGCCAAGGAAAAAAACTTTAAACTTTCAATAGTTCACATTGCAACCCAGAGTATCGAAAAATATCAACCACAGAGACAGAGTGGCAAATCTTAAACACAAAGACTAGTTGTAACACCCATGCACAAAGCTTAGAGCTTGTCAAACCTAATAATAAATTTCCACAGAGAACTAGACTCAAAACCCAAGCCGACCGACCATGCTTCACTGTCATTTTATCAATAAATTTATACAGAGATTATCCATAGCAAGGAGAGCACAACCATTCCCTTAAAAAAAAACAAAAAAAAACAGTCTAGAATAATCACCAGAAGAACACACGGGCACAACACCAATACACAGTTCAAAAATCCCATAAAATATTAAGAAAAACACAGACCGCATGCAATCCTGAGCCAAAAATTGATTCGAAGGGCAGAGAAACCATCATGGATGGAAGAGTAAGGAACCCATACCTAGAAATCTTGCGTGAGGAAAATAACTAGATTGTATGCCTCCTTCAAAATCGAGCAATGCGGAGAATCAACAACCACCAGAGCCAAAAACTAAAATACAAGTATGGTGACAGGGTTCGAGGGTTGTTTGAGTGACGTGCAATAAATGCACATCACTTCTTTCCCCAACTTTATTCAATTGAACACACGAGCCAGCCAATTCACCATAGCACTAAGCATTTAATCAACCATATATTCATTGCCATATCCCATTTGCATAGTGCGCCACCTTTGGTAATGTCAAAATATCCAATATAACAATGTGCTATAACATTAACCCATGTGTATTCAACATATAACATCCAATAAGGCGCATAAGTCTAGTAGAAAAGTTTTGTTGCACCTCTTTTTGTAACAATAATACATATCATTGGGGATTGTGTATAGTCATATTATTTACAAGAGTCCCAATATTATCCCTTTTATCATGATCATATTAAACCAATTAATGCCATATTTAATTGCAATATCAAAACAAAACTTATAATAATCCTTTCATCCATAGGGAAACCTTAATATAATCTGAGAGTGGTCATAAAAGCTATCATTGCCATGCATTAATCAACCAATCATCTTTTGTCACCATAACATTTTAACCATGATTCGAAGCATCGAATTGTAGAAGACTGTGTTGGTACCATCACAATAACAAACAAAATATAAGCACAACATATCCATCACAGCTCCACAAGTCCACAAGGGGGTCCCGCCTACTAGTTTATTATTAATATAAATAATCAATAGAGCTTGGCAATCATTTGCGAGTATAGTATTCATCGTTGTGTTTTTAAGCGTCAACAAATTGGCGAATCCACAGGGAAATTTATTTTCAACAGATTAAGAACTCATAATGTATGGTTTCGCAGACTAGGTGAAACATTAGATCAAGGAATTATATATCAAAATGATTATGCAACAGGGGAAGTGAGGCGGTTAAGGGAAAAATGATTTGGGATTTTGGGAATAACTCATGGAAAGTTTTACGTATGAGGGGATTATTCTTGTATGAATAAAATTCGATTAATCACAGTGAAAATGTTCTTTGCTTTAAGGAGAAAAATTTCTGGTGTGCTTTTTTTGGTATCTCGGGTGGAGGGAAGAAAATGAAAGCAAAAACAAAGAATGAAAAACCAATTATCTTATCTAACACCAGTACTGGAAGCATATAGCAATTTCAATGATGTCTTCAAGGAGGGAGATCATGATAGTTGTGTAACCTGATTGTTATTGATTAACAATACTTGCATAATAGCATCGCAGTGGTAAAACTGATCCAGAATTTTATTTTTGACAAGAAAAGAAATCAATAAAAGAAATAAAACAACATAAATGAAATAGTAAAAAAATGAAACAACAAAGAAAAATCAAAGCAGTGAAACAAAACTATAATACATAAGTAATTCCATGCAACATTTAAACTTTCAAACTGGTTCCACATAGTGTTTCAAGTGGGAACCATTGGTGCTATAGGAAAATAACCGCTCTTCCAAGTCCTTTAGAATATAAGAATTTGAGCCTAGGAAAAAATCGATTTTAAAAGGACCCAACCATAACTTTTGAAACTTTGAATGCCTTCCTCTATTAGCGTGAGCTGAATCCCAAAGCAAGACTTTCTCATTTACTGTAAATCTGACAACTTTTGCACTTTTATTGAAATATTTCTTTACAGTTTGTTGTCTCCTCTTTATGTTCTCCAAGGAAAACGTCCTTTGTTCCTCTAAATACAATAGTGCATTTATCCTTTGAGGGATATTAGAAGAATTCAATTCTTCAATCTGTAGCATCAGCCTTAAATAAGAAAGTTCCAACTCAGTAGGAAAAATTTCTTCTTTACCATAAACAAGTTGAAAGGGAGTGCAACCTGTGCTCACCTAGGTGGTAGTGCAATCTGCCCAAAGGGTGTAAGTGAGGAGGGCGTGCAATTGATGAGGCTTATCTTCGATGAGCCTCTTGATAATTATAACCAGTTTTTTGTTAGTAGACTTGGCTAGCCCATTTCCTTGAGGGTAATAAGCTGATGAGGTAAAATGCTTAACTCCCAGTTTAGATAGAAACTGAGTCAGATTAGCAGAAATATAAGTGGGGCCGTTATCTGTAATAATCTCTAAAGGAATGCCAAATATGGAAAAAATATTATTTTCAAGGAAAAAAATAACCTGCTCATCCTGCGAATGTTTAAGTGGGACAACTTCAGTCCATTTTGTAAAATAATCTGTGGCTGTCAAGATGAAAACTTTCCCTACTAAAGATGGAGGATTAATAGGACCGATAAAGTCCAGACCCCATTTTGAAAAAGGAAAGTCAGGGAGGACATGTTGTAAAGTCATAGCAGAAATACGTTATTTCCTAGCGAACTTCTGGCACTTGTCTGGCGAATCTCGAAAAATTGAAGGCCAATAATACCCTTTTATGATGATTTTAAAAGTAGTAGTTTTAGCAGAAAAGTGGCCACCCACATGAATAACAGAATCTGAAGGTCCATGGGTTTCTTGTAACAATTTCTGTGCTTCCTCATTATTTACACATCAAAGTAATATACCATCAACAGATATCCTAAACAAGAAGTCTCCTAAAATGACATATATGGAAGATTCAAGACATATCCTTCTCCTTTGATGAGTATCTAAGCTATCCAGACATCTCTGATTTTGCAAGTAATATAGTGCTGACAGAGGGTTATCTTGTTCATCAATTTCTTCGCTTGCTTCAGCATGTTGAGCCAAGTGAAGGGCTAAGTTAGGTCCCTTAATGGTTTTTGAAGTCATGATGGGTAAATCATGCTCCTGGATATTGGCAAGCCAATGTGCAAGCTTCCCTAAAAGATAAGTTCGTGAGAGTAAAAACTTGACAACAGGTAAAGGGACTTTTACCAGTGTGTGCTTACCTAAGATAAAGTGGTGAAATTTCTCCACAACTTTGAGAAGAGCGAAAGAATATTTTTCAATATAACAATATTTGACTTCATCATATGATAAGATTTTACTTATGTAAGCTACTGGCTTTTCGTTATTCTGGTCATCACATTGTACAAGGATAACATAGATTGCTTCCTCTGTGGCATTAGTATATATAGTAAACTCTTTCTCGAAATCCGATTTCGCCAAAACCGGTGCAAAACTGATTGCCTTTTTAATACTTACAAAAGCATTCTTAATGTCTTCAGTCCAAGAAAAGGGGTGATCTTTCTTGAGAAGATTGTGATTTGGTCTAACCATCACAACAAAATTGGGAACAAATCTACAGACAAAGTTTATAATGCCCATAAAAGCTTGAACCTCCTTTTTGAAAGTGGGAGAAGGAATATTTAGAATATCAGGGATCCTTTCGGGATCTTTGCTTATTCTCGAATCAGAAACAATATGCCCAAGGAGCTTTCCCTTGCTAATGCCAAAAATAGACTTAGAAGGATTTAAAGAAATGCCTAACTTTTTGCATCACATGAGAACCTTTTTAAGATGACCAAAATGATCTAATCAGTTTTTTGAATATACAGTTAGATCCTCAAGATAGATCTGAATAATATTTCCGATCAAATCATCAAAAACTATCTACATAGCTCTTTGGAAGGTGGCACCTGCATTAGATAAACCAAAAGGCATGCGTTCATAAGAAAATGTGCCCCAATGTGTAGTGAAAGTGGTTTTGTATTTATCAGTCCCTTTTACCTTGATTTGATTATAATCAGAAAAACCATCAAGTAAGGACATCATTTGTGACCTTGCAACTTGCTGCAAATCATTTCCATATTAGGGAGAGGAAAATGGTATTTTACGCTCGTTCTATTTAATGCATATAAATCAATGCACAGTAGGATATGACCAGTCATTTTCCAAATGGGAACGAAATTGGAAACCCACTCATAATACTTAACAGGGAAAATTATCCCAACCTTCAAGAGTTTTTCCACCTCCTTTCGAATAGTCGCTTCAAGTGCGGGGTTAATGGGTCTTTGTTTTTTCCTAACTAGTTTTATACCCTCCTTTATAGGAATGGCATGTTGTATAAGAGCAGGATCAAAACCACGAAGATCCTCATAAGGCCAAGCAAAAACATCTTGAAATTCACAAAGTCACTCAGTGAATTTCAACTTTTCTTCATTAGTACATTGGGCACCTATATTAACATTCTTTGGGGAATCGGGTGTTCCAATGTTCAAGGAAATGGTTTCACCCAATTTCCTTTTTGACTCTTATTCTTTATGCTTTTCTTTGTTTCCTACATCACTCAATGAAAATGAACTTTCTAGAGGAGTCAAGCCCTTCATAATTTTGTTTTTTTCCATGGATATAATCTCCTTGGCTTATATGGTTCATTTTGTATGAAAGCGCAGATGCTTTCATCACTAGGGAAGACCTTCCATGACTCTACATTGTCAGGGATATGAGGACGATATAAAGATTGAAAAGTACAATCAAGTATTTGTGGCACAAGTTGCCAAGTAGGAGAGGATGCAAAAACAACTAACCTGTCAGCCATTGAATTCAATTCCCTTTTAACAAGAGTGATGTTAAATGATAATAATTTTGAGATAAGCATCCAAATAGTTTGGGTGTAGCGTTTTATTAACTTGTTGCTAGGAGAATATATTTTACGTACAAGGTTCACAACCAACTTAGAGTCCCCAAAAACTGTAAGGTGTCCACAACCCAAATTAAAGGCATTCTCAATGCCTAGCAATAATGCTTCAAATTCTGTGACATTGTTTGTGCAAGCAAATTCTAACCTATAGGAAAAGTTGTGAATTTTACCTGCATGTGAGTATCAAATAATGACAGATCCATTACCTTCGGTTGAGCATGACCCATCAAAGTGCATGTGCCAAATACCATCTTCCAAGTCAATCTATTCCAAGGCAGTGTCTCCTTCATCCACAAATATGGAATACACTCCTAAATATTCCTTGACATAGTTTACATTAGGGTGTGGAATACTTTCTATGTATGGTGAGATTATTCCTTCCCTTGGGACTATGATATTCTTTCCATTCTGAGGGACAGACAGATGCATTCCATCAAGTGAAAGATATCCACCTGTCAAGGCTTGTCAATATCTTCCTAAGATGATGGAATAATTTCTTATTGGCATGTCAATTACCTGGATATTAAGGGTTGTCCTGATTTCAGGATGTGCGCACAGAACCAAAGTCACGTCTTTGATTTCTCCCATAGTGGATTGTTGTAGACTATTATATGAGACCATGCTTCTAGAATTCTCATTGGTACAAGACAAGCCTATCTCTTCCATAATAATTTTTGACATTACGTTTGGGCCCGAACTGCCATCAATTAGGAAACAATGGGCTATTTTGTCCATAATCTTTATAGAAATGAAAAATGGGGTATTTTTTACAGGGTGTCTAAAACTATTTACACCTACTTTATTTACACTAGAGTCCTCTTCTTTTACCTCTTCAGAGAGATTGGATATGGTGGAATATTTTCCTTCCATGAAATTTTTTAGATGCTTTTGTTGCTCAGGGACGACAACCATGTCCAGAAGAGTAGCATCGACCTTGATATTATCCAATTGGTTGAGAATGTTGTATTTGGAAGAGGGAAGAGGGGAGGAATTTCTTTGACTGTCAAGAGTCTTGGTAGCTTGTTCAAAAACAACTTGTGAAGATGAGCTTGGGCTAGAATAAGTACGAGGGGGGATCATATTTTCCTTTTGAAGCATATGATTTATTCCTAGTGTTTATGATCATGACATCCTTTGGTTCTGTGAAATCTCAAACAACAATGGTAGTTTCAGGTATTTTTCCAAAGATATTATCTCTGGCATTCTTCTTTACCTCACAAGTACTTTCCTCATGATGTTCCTCGCAAAAGTTACACCAACTGTGAGGCATGATGGATTTGGGTTGAAAGTTGTTTT
>SNQJ01S0207127.1:0-16301 GCA_010110895.2 Picea sitchensis
CATATATGAATTTGTTGCATAGTAGGTTTCCCTCTTGCATGAATTCATAATCTGAAAACTGTTATGATTTCTTTTATGTCTTGTTTGTCCTGTAACCCACTTCAAAAAGCATTATAGCTGATCCTTTGCGAAAATCTTAAGGGCTAAATGGTGTGAATTTCTTCCTCCAACCAGCTTACGAAGCAATCATACACAGGGCAGACCTGGAGCGTATTCAAGTCAATTAGTTAGGTGTTTACTGTTTATGTTAAATAGTTTAATATAAAAGTTAGTTTAGTTAGATTTATATTACATTGTTTAATATCAGTAAGATAGATTAGATTGTTTAATTTCAGTGGTTTTTATTTTTTTTTCATAAAATATAAAAGACAAAAATAGATTCTTGGCTGTCTTAGGGCAGCCAACACATGAGTTTCGCAGGTTTTAATCAAATATGTAGTTTGTCCATATTGTACATTTGTGAATAGGGAATAACATGGCTGACAATTAAGTAGTTGATTTGAGTTATTATAATCATAGTTAGTATTTTGTATATATAAGTAGTTAGTAATTCATAGTTAGATTAGCATAGTTAAGTTAAGTTTGTTTTATTAGTTTCTAGTTTTCTCTATTTAGTTTAATTTCTTTTATTTAGTTAGTTAGTTTGTTTTAGTTTCTTTTATTAGTTTCTAGTTTCCTTAGTTTAGATCACTTAGCTTAGATCAGCTTTCCTCTTTGGCTTCCTCAGGAGACCTTAGAGCGGTCAACGAAGCCGTTAAACTCGTCAGGGTGGTCCATACCAAACGGCTTGGGTTATTTAGACAACCCCGGACCGGTTCCACTCTCCCAGTTGACGGATGGACTGTTTCGCCCGTCAACACTCCCCTAGCACCACATCATCTTCCTCTGCAACGTCCTCTAACCATGATTACCTGTAGGGACACAATTTAATTTAATTAGTGATAAATTATTAATCAAGTGTTTATACAGAGGAAGGCATAATGATCCCAAGTCGCGGTGTTGAACCCACCATGATACCATATGTAACAGACCCCTCTATTATGACTAGGAAAGCGAAGCATAAAAGGTAAATCTTTTTATTTATTTTATATTAGGAAATTAACGTCAACAATATAAATCATAGAAACGCAAATCAACTACATCATAAGTAAAGGCATTACCAGCTACTCATCATTGAAATCAATAACGATGCATTCAACGCTTCAACAAAAGGATAGCACCACATAAACATAAATAACGTCGTCACTTACCAAATCATAATCATCTTGAAACAATTCACAAACAATGATCAATCAGATAATGAATATAAAATGACTACATGCTCAACCTACCCTGAAAGGTTAGGACCTCCAGGACACATAAGCAACGCTCAAGCCTAGGATCCAATTAATTTTGACCATTTAAGGTCTCAGGGTTGGTGACTATTCTGAGGAACAAGGAAGTGTCCACATCCCACTAACAATCAAGTCCAACATCAACTATATCAATCAAACGACCCTAATCATCAAATAATCATGGCGCAAGGGTAATCATCATATTATCAATCATACATCAACATTTAATTCATGGCACACGTGATATCAAATTCTAACAATCATTCATCAACATTAAATAATTGCTACGCGCGAGAGTAAACAGACTCTAGAACAATCACAAGTCAACTTAATTAATGGCGCAAGAGAAAACTAGTTACTAAATCAGTCATATATCGACATAACTTCATGATGCAAGATTAATTAGCAACTTATTCATGATGCAAGAGTGATCAACATTAAATTCAAGGACGCAAGAGAATGTAAAACTTCATAAATCATACAACGACGAAGGCTGAGGCGCAAGTGTAATCACTTTATCTATTTTCAAGGTGCAAGCATACATCTATTTATTCAACGTGTGCAACAAAATCTTTTACAAAATACATCACATCATTCATTGGTGCAAGAGTAATTATCAACTAAATCAAGGCGCAATAAATCTAATTTATTGGTTTCCGGGGCAAGAGAATAACTACAAAACAATCACACGTCAACTTTATTAAGGCGCGCAAGTATTTTAACAACTAAATTAATCATGCTTCACCATTATTTCAAGGCGCCTAGGGATCCACCAATTTATTTTCATAAAAATTGCAACCCTTAAGTGAATCAACGATCTATCTTAAATTGATATATCTAGGTTATTAGATCCAAGGGTATATTCATTGTTATATATTATAAATACTTGGATCTATCACATGCTACTTGGAATTGAAGATTTATCTTTAATATTGGAAATATCTAGGGTATTGATCTTTTGTTCCTTTCATTAATCTCTAAATCTAACCCCAAGTAACAAAAAAAACTCAAGCGCTTGACTCAATTTCATTGAGTTTATCATGCTTGTAAATTCATGATGAATAAATGGTCTTTCTCTTACTTACTTCACATGCAAGGGATTATAGGCCAACGTTGAGGTATTGCCCTAATCTATATCATTGGTAAAGACAAAACAATGTTAAAATTAAGGAAATGAATTAACATGCATCTTTGAAACTTGACATCCATGGTTTGAAATTATAATCTCAAATATGTGCTTACTAAATATGAATAATACATTCCAGTAGCATAAATACTTTCTTAATACTCAACTAAGCACTTATACGTATGGGACCTCTCCTTGTGTCATTTTTATGGTGCTTGTGACAACGGTTTGTTAATTAAGCAGTGGGGTTATATTGTTCTTTGATACACCATTATCATTATCATTTGACACCTATGCAATCTAAATACCCTTTTTTCACACAAGTCAATGCAATATATTTTTGAGCATCTCAGTTTAGAAGGCTAACATCGCACTTAACACAACATTGTTGGAGGGCTTCAACACAAAGTGAATATCTGCTCGTCGAGTAAGGAAAACACAGCCAGAAAAACGTTGCACTGAAAGGAAAAACGAAGCAACAAAAAACACGTTGAAAGAAAGAAAACACAACATTAAAAACACTGAGGTGATGAGAGATAATTTTGTTGAGCATGGAAGAACAAAATCGATAGGTGAGGAATCACGAAATTACTGAGTATAAGGGAAAGGTACCAAGATCTGGACTTTTCCAAACATCGAGAACAAGTTGCAAGTGCACTAGGAATGTCTTGCCTATAAAAACACAAAGATACACAAAAATCAAAGCTAAGCTTTAGATCTATAGTAGGCTAACGTGTTGGGAAATGTTTTTGAAGAAACCACCATTGGAAGAAGGCGTTAAGGTAGCTGGGAGATCCTTGAGGAAGTTACACCCAAGGAAGACAGTGGTTTTGTAAAAAACCTAGAGGAATGACAGTTTGGATCTCCAGGCATTTACACCAATCGCAGGTGGTGGTTAAGTTTTGACCAAATCTTAGAGGGAATCAAGATTCATAGAGGTTAAAGCTGGAAAGAGGGCAATAAAATCGCATAGATTACCATACTAAATTCGTTAAGGGAATCTACGAATCATTGGGCAAATTTAAATGAATGGTAGAGGTAAAATGTTAAATTTATAACTGAGCAAACGCAAGGATCTCCGTAATAAATTTGTTGAGGATAGATGTGAATTGCTGCGTGAAATTGCATGTAAATTGCATAGGTAATAAGTGAATAAATAACCAAGCTAAAACACAAAGATCACATTAATAAATTGTTGAGGGTATATGTGAATCGTTGGGTGAAATTGAATGCAAATTACAGAGGTAATAAGTGAATAAATAACCAAGCAAAAACGCATAGATAGCATTAATAAATTGTTGAGGGAAAAAGACCATTTGCTGGGAAAGAAAAGGATTGAAATCGTTGAGTTCTATGGGAAAACGTAGAGCTAATCTAGATCCAATCGTTGGGCGATTTTTCTCACACGTAGGGGTGACATATCCATCCAAAATGCAGAGAAAACAAATTAAACGCAGAGGACATCCAAATCCCAATCGTTGGGAATTAAAAATTAAAATTTCTACTATGTGGATAGAACTTCACACAAAAACCGCAAAGATATTAATCACATAGAAAAATTCAGACGAAGAATGTTGGGTGAAATGGTTTTAAAACATAGAGAATTAATAAATCGCAGAGGATGGAAGGGATATAAATCGCATAGGAAACATTCGACAGTCACCCGGATTCGCAATACCATCAATCAATAGACTAATTCTAAAAACATATATGTAATAACAACTAGATATAATGCAAATTCAAAATGAAAATACCGTGACCGAATGAGAGAATTCGTTGATTTTCTCTCGCGCTTGCGCTCTGTCCAGCTCCCCACTTGCTAACCATGAATACTTCAACGGTACCTCCCAGCCAACGCTAGGGGTACTCTTCTTCCCCCTTATCCCCCTGAGCCGTAAAGGGGCCATGCACAACCACAACCAAAATACTCTATCTCCCAATTCGCCTCGCAAGGTTGAGCTACCACTCTCTTCTCGAGTTGGGCACCCCAACTCTCACAAGTAAAATCAGTGATAATTTTTGTAGCATAACCTTACTCACCCAGTCAGGATCCATTCCTCCTCTCAGCCATTTATTTTATAGAATTTTTCTTAGTGACCACTTGCCATTTGCACATTTAATTCATTTTTTTTTAATTAATTAGGAATTACTCTCCCCCATACACTTGTCATCCATTCCCTTAGTTGCACCAAAAATTCACCATTTAATTTAATTAAATGTCAATTTCCCTCACCCATCCCAAAAGAACTCATAAAAATACTCCTAGATGTCCCTTTATTCCCTCTATTTCCCTTTTAATGACTATCGCCTTTCTAAAACTTAGTTGTGTTTAATTTAGGAAAGTTTTTTAGTTAGAGTATACTAGATACCTTTCTATGCTTCTACATTCTTTTTACATTTATTTCCTTTCTTATCTTAATTTCCAATTCGGTATTCTCTTGCACACATTTATATAATTAAATCTTTAGATATAATTTTTACTCTTTCAATTCCTAACTTGATTTTTCTTCATCCTCCATTTATTTAATTTATAAATTAGTTTAGTATTCTTACCCACTTTAGACTTAGGCTCAAATTTTTAAACTAGGCTTAGAATTTTTAAGGAGATTTTATAATTAATAAAAATTACCCATTTAATAATTATTTTAAGTCTGACATTGTCAAAACAAAAGATTGTTTTCTAGGCACCTAGGTTCATTGACTCCGGTTTTATTTTATACTGCAACATTCCCTTCAAGACGCACTCCATGCTCCAAGGGTGCCACTCCCATTCGATTCAAATTTTAATTACGTGAAATTCCCTTCAAGACGCACTACGTGCTCCGAGGGTGCCACTTGCCTTTGACTAGTTTTGGTAGTTTTCCAACCCTTGGAGTCAATACTCCATTCAAGCAACCTTGTGAGATACTAAGGGCCTCTAAGGAATAAGGACCCTGCCTTATTTCACAACCCTTAGAATCTTCGTGAGTGACTGTCTCAGTATACCCTCACGATATCATGGATCTCTCGAACTAGATAATCGTTAACCTACAATTCGAGCCATAACGAGAGTGCTAGTAGGTTGTGGTAGGGTTGCTTCCACACCTCTCCCTCAATATCTAGTTGTTTTGCATGGCCCCTTTACTCCTTATGTGAGTCTGATTAGCAAGCCATCGTCAACCTGCATCCATCAACGAAACGTTGTCAATGATCCATAAAAAACATCATAATTTACTCGATCACATGTCACATATCCATAAGATAAAAATACCCAAACCAATACAGTCCACTCCCTGACTTGATCCAGAGTCCAAGGAGGTCAATTTATGCTAGTGCCATCCTCAATCTGTCAAGTTTCCTGCACACTAAGAGGAAAATCGTCAATAAAATCTGTCAATACATCGATATCAAATAACATAACATCATCAGCATCAGCATCATCATAAGAATCCATAATCAAACATACAACGATATACTAAAACTGGATCACTTGCACACAAGTGTCCTCAAAGAATAAGTCAAATCATGTTCGTGCAAGAGCGTGATGTTACAATTTCTACTCAATTTTTCATGGACTAAAACTCTTCAATCTGGAAATTACACAAATTGTTCCTTCATATTCTCTAACAGGAATCCAATTTTAGAATTTGAGTCATCATCCCAACAATTGCAATCTTCAAGAATACTTCCCCAATTATCCTCCCTATGGTATTCCATGAAACACTTGACAATCAAACTGTAATTTATTCATATACATCTAGCTACTAGCCCATATAGCCCTAATGTTGTAACTATTATCTATGATACCATATTTTAATGTAACCAATACCCTTTGTGCACTTTGAGGATATGGAGTACTTCTTGAAACAACCAATTTCACTCCAATTTGTTTCTCTAATACTTTTCCTCACTATCATGCTATTAATTAATTAACATATGCAAGCATGATGATACAAAATTATACAAGTATAATTTATCATTCATTCACAAGGGCACCATATATTATAATTATAGTCTTACACATGTAAACAGGATTGAACAAACCAAAAAGTAATAAAATCAATAACATAAACAACATTAATTCAACACAATTCATAGGTACATTCATGATTACTTATCTATCTAGAAATTGTCAACCGATTAGAAATATAAGAAGGAGATTCCACCCAAATATAGCCTCCATGTTGCACTAATTATTTTTTCAATAGAGAACACCTCTGCACTGAGGCTATGAATCCATAAGGGAAAATATTTCCTATAGTTGGCTCTAATTTTCTCCCCACAACCCAATTCCAAGCTTCACAGACAAGACTTACAGGTCTACAATCGTCCCAATCGACAATTTTTTTTCCCCATCGGCCTGCACAACCCAAGGAATGGGATCCCCTTCTCTGACCATCACTCCCTCAATCTATCCCACTTCCCTCTAGGGATCCAACATAGGCTAGCCAATAAATATCACTGTTGGAATTCCAAGGATTTTCAACTATAGAAAAATTCCTCAATGACAGTGATTACAATTCCATACAGTCACAATTATCTCATAATTCATGGTTGAATATTTCCATAACCCGTTTATACTATCTCTATGGTAATTATATCTTAGGTAATACCTCTCTCCAATTTCCCCAACATGATGGCAATTTGATCTCTCCCAAATTTGATACAAATTCCACCAGTAAGTGATAACTTGAATGGCATGAAGACTTAAAATAGAATGGTAGTTCAAGCATATTTGTCACTCAAACCCTTGATAATTCAAACTCTTTTCTAACTTGAATTGCACCAAAAAAACATTCAAACTCTCCCCCAAAACATTCAAACTCTCTCTCCCCCGCATGACCAAAAAATGCATAAGTAAAATTGTATGCAAGTGGGAAACCACATGTCTTCATGGAAAGTATACATTTTCCTCTCTTATCACTAATCCCAAGGATTAAAGAATACTAATTAATCAAAGTTAAGGGCCTAGGCTTATCAATAAAATAATAGTATATTTCTTTATCCCCATTGAGACCCCTAAGTCACCTTTATTTCCCCTCTTATGGAGTCATAGCTCCCCATTCTTTTGTCCTTCTCTTCTATATCCCACGATGTATTTTTATTATTATCATTCAATGTACAATCTTACATATTACATCATTTTTCTTTTAACCATTCATCATATGCATACACAACTATACTGATTTGGGAATCAAAACTAGGGTATTACATGGTCATTGTCTTGGGGATAGTAAGGTCAAAATAATATGTGTCATATGTTCTACTTTTCACAAAGATAATTCAATTGGTGGCTCTTATAATATAATACCAACCAATGATATGTCTAAGATAAATATAGAAATGATATTCCCCAAACCATTGTGCAAAGGAACATACTTTGCCTACTTTGTGAAATAGCATGTGGTGGTCAAGATACATGCATGTTTCTTCAAGGAGGAAAGCATAATATTCCCAATGAGATCCAAGCCCCACATTGTGAATGGACAATAAGGAAATAAAACGTGAATCAAAAATTTCATATCATGAATCTTATTAGTGTGAGCTAGATAGTTAAGAAAATTACAAAGGAAGTAGAAGGAATCACACTCTAAGGTGGGCCAAAAGTAGCTAGGAAAAATGATATTTGGGGAAGTAAAGTGACACCCAAAATGACTACCACAAACATATTGATGGCTCTCTAGAAGGGCTATGTTAACTTGTTTGATATTTAGGAAGTGATGGAGCATGTCATCAAAGGATCACTTATACAAGATTCCTCCTACTAGGACATAATGTGAGGCCACGATACAAATGTAATGCTTCTCTTGATGGGAAGTGTCATCCTCAAACTCCATTCAGGATAAGTAATAGGCCACAAATTTATACCAATAGTATGTGATGATGGTAGTTTATTGGATGTGGATGATGGACTCATCGGGAAAAGAATCATCTATGAGGTTGGAGGGTGTTGAGGTGATGGGGCAATCATCTAATTGTTCATCCATGAGCATCCTCTTTTTGGACTTTTAATTAATGAATTCTAAGTATAAATATTGAAGAAGGAGGATTCATTGACTTGTGCATCCAATGAGATTATTCATAGGAGGTAGAATAGGGTTGTGTTATAAAATTACATTCATTGTTTGATTGATAATGTTGGAGCTTCTTGGTAGTGAATACAAGGGCCATATATGATTTTTGAATTCAATGTATTTGGCATGACAGGGAAGAAAAGTGCAACTTATATAATAAATAGCATGTTCAACACAATTCACTTCCTCTTAGAAGTGCATCCCCCCTATCGAGGATTCAAACACCGAAGTGTATAGGATCAACATACAATCATCGACAAGATGGGATAAGATGAGGGAAAAAATCAACATTTCTTTGATATTCTCAAAGCATTGTTAGAATTCTTCATTCTATGCAATAAGATCATCCTTCTTAAGGAGGGATTTGAGAGCATGAGAGATATTAGGATAGTCCTCTAACAAGCATCATATTTCCTTGATCTTTCCTCTGAAGGAGCGGATCCTAGTAATGATATGGGGAGGATGCATATCGTAGATAGAGTATATTTTTTCAAGGTCAATCTTAATACCCAAACGAGAGACCATGAATCCTAAGATATCATCGGATACGACTATAAAGAAATGCATTTTAGAGTTCATATTAATATGGTAAGTACAAAAATGGTCAAATATTATGTAGAAATCTTGAGCATGATCATCACAAGCATGAGATTTCCCAATAAGGTCATCAATGTAGGATTCTACAATATTAAGTATGAGATCCCAGAACACTAGCATCTTATCACATTGATAGGTAAGTCCCATATTCTTAAGATAAAAAGGCATGTCACTGTAGTAGAAAATACGCCATGGGGTACTAACGATAGTCTCGAGTTGGCCTTTTAATGTAATGAGGATATAGCCATAGCAATAGAATCCATCCATGAGGAGCATCATTTCAAAATTCATAGTGCTATCGATAATATCATCAATGAAATAAAGAGGTGAACTTATTCTTGGGGTAAACACCATATATGACATAGAAGTTGATGCAAATGTCAGATGGCCTAGGTTTGTTTTGGACTGAAATCATATTAAACACCCATTCATGGTAGTTGTTGGTGCAATTACCCCACATCAATCTCTATGTTAACAAGATCAATGGTTTGAGGATGGGATGATGGCATTGTTGCACATGTTTATCATCGACATAGGTTACTATATTATGAATCACTATGGAAGAGTACATTCCTTCCATATATATGTACTGTAACATACCCATCCCCCAGTTGGGTAATTTCACTTGCTAAAATGACTCAATAAAACTTTTTGATACCAAATCTATATGTGGAAATAAAACACAACAAGACATTCAAACTCATGCAGCAATCCAAACTAAATAAAAACATAATTTTAATTTCTTAATTGTGCATAGCAACAATTAAATAACATACAACAACATTCATCTATAAAATAGAGACATGAATGCATCTCTCTTCTCACAACAAGCAATAATAAACAATTATATCTTAGATTAAATTGCACATCAGCTACATCATCATTATACATGAGTAAACAAAACAAATAGAACACTTATCTTATAAAATATGCAACCCACTGCAGAGGACATACGTTCCTCCCAACCATAGGATTATTGTTCCATATCTCAATAGAAAGCCACCCTAGAGTTGGGGCTATGAATCCACAATATATGGTGGTCCCTAAGGTTGGCTAATGTCCCCCTCTCAACAGTCAATTTTCACAGCAAATTTTAGTCCACTAGCTCTCTTCCCCTCAATCTGCACAACCCAAGGGATGGAATCCCCCTTCACAACTCACAATCCCTTAGGCATTTCCACTCCCCTCTTGGGATTCCAACATAGGTTAGACATGAAATATACTTGTTGGGACCTCAAAAATTCTACATCTGCAAACACGAATTCACCCAACAGCAAAGCACATGCTTCCTTGGTGAATTTATAACAACATGTTACTCCCATGAACACATCCTCTCTCTCCATGAATTTTTATCTTCAAACATCGACAAAACTTGCTCACGATAGCTATCTTCAAACTTCAACACTCAAAAATCCATTGCTGGCTAGAAAAATCCATGTAAAAATAGCTCCATATGCAAAAATGTGAATGTTTAATTCTGGTCCCCTTACCCATATGAATTTCCTCTCTTTATCTTTCTTGATTGAATTTAACTCTTCCCCAAGTTTATTGTACTCAACCCCCATTCTCTCAATAACTATGGGATGTGACTCTCACACCCACCCTCTTACATGAATTCAATGATTGGGCTCTAGAACGCTCAATAACTAATGGAAGTTTCATGGTAAGGATAATTTAGAAATAAATAAGAAATGGGTTTTGGTTTAATAGAAATGGGAAAACTCTCCCCCCATTGGACCCCTTCCCTCTCTTGTGGATACTTATCCCCCAATCTTCATCCATGTCCGTTTGTAGCTAGTGATACATTTTATTCATTATATTCAATCTACATCATTTACATATTACATCTCCTAGCTCTCGACCATATACTACATTTACAATATACATCCCTAATTTGTGGTTTGAAAAAGGGGATGTTACATTCCCTTCCCCCTACAAACTGCACTGTTCTCAGTGCACATAACCATATAGCTTACACATTGACATATATAAAAACATTACATCAGAATACTTGATAATTCCACAACTTAATGAATCATGCAACAATTCCAACCATCAAATTTCTTTTCCTCTCAACTCACACCTTGGTTGGACAAGAAATCTTAGAGTTGTGGCTCCAGGAACTTCAACTACCAAAATGGAGTCTTCATTCTCTTATGTACAAATGTACTTTCAGTTTTATTCAAAATTTGCAAAAATTTGTGGGTATGATTCCCACACAGTTTTTTCGTTCTCCCATGTAGCGTCTTCAATACCATAGCAGGTCCATTGAACATTTACCAAACCGATGGATTTTTTCCTGAGAACTTTGAATTTTCAATCCAATATGTATATTAGTTTCACCTAGAAATCCCCTTCATGTTCCACCTGAATCACATTCCAATCAATCACATGATTATGATCAGGTACATAATTTTTTAATAAAGACACATGGAACACGTTATGAATTCTCATGGATGCAAGTAATTCTAGCATGTATGCAATTGGACCTATCTTCTCTAAGATCTCAAAAGGCCCACAATATCTCGTTGCCAAATTTGGGAAACTTCCCAATTTCAGCGAGCTTCTCTTGGCCTTAACTTTTAAACACACGTGCTCTCTCACTTTGAATTCTCTATGCATTCTTATTTTATCAACATAGCTCTTCTTCCTATATTGTGTGACTTTCAAATTCTTCTTGATCTTTACCATATGTTCTTCCATTTCCCTTAACAATTTTGGCCCAATCACGACTCTTTCTACTAGGTTATCCCAACTTACTAGTGTGTTGCATTTTCTATCATATGATGCTTCAAATGGTCTCATCTTCAATGATTCTTGATACCCATTATTATAAGCAAACTCGACTAAATGGATATAGTCCTCCCACCTAGAAGGCTTCTCCATTACATACATTCTCAACATATCCTCAATTATCCAATTAATTCTTTCTGTCTATCCATCTGATTATGGGTGATATGTTTCACTGAAATTCAAATTGGTTCCAAACCCTTTAAATAACCCCTTCTAAAAATTGGAAGTGAATTTGGGATCCTTGCCTGATATTATTGCCTTAGGCGCACCATGTAGCCTAGAAATTTATCTCATATAAATTTCTACAATATTGGTTTCCTTATGAGTTACTTTTACAAGAATGAAATGTGAAGCCTTTGTAAGCTTTTCCACCACTACCATGATGGAATCATGTTTCCTTGTTGTCCTAGAAAATTTGGTAATGAAATCAATAGTAACAACTTCCCATTTCCATTTAGGAATGGGAAATGGCTACAACAATATCGTTGGATGTATGTGCTCGGCCTTTACCTTCTAAAATTCCATGCATCTAGCCAAATAATCAACGACATCTTTCTTCATACCAGGCCAAAACTCTTGGCCTCTTACAGCTGTAATAGTTTTCTAGTATCCTGGATGCCCAACGTATGGCACATTGTGCATCTCCTTTAAAACAAAATTTCTCAATTCCCAAGAATTGGGAACGTATACTCTATATCGAAATAAGAATATTCCATCCTCTTTTAGCTTGTAATATTTATATTTATGTTGTACATTATTTTGTTGTAAGCTTTCTTTAACTTGCACATTATGTTGATTTGTTGTTACAACCTCTAGAATTATATCCTTCAAATATGTCATGTACATACTAATGGTTGTAGCATGCATTTTATTCACCCTTGTTTTGAGTGCATCAGACACTTTGTTCTCTTTTCCATTTATGTTCTTGATGTCAAAGTTATATTCACTAAGAAATTTCAGCCATCTAGTTTGTCTAGCATTTAGTGTTGGCTATTGAATTTTTTTTTCAAACCACTATGGTTTGTTCTCAATTCAAATTTCCTACCCATGAGGTAATGTCTCCACATCCTTAAAGCATGTACTATGGCTTCCAAATCCAAGTCATGTGTGGTATACTTTATTTCATGTTCCTTTAATTTTCTAGACTCGTAACAAATTACATGTCCATTTTGCATAAGGACTCCATTGATCCCCTCCTTGCATGCATCTGTGCACACAACAAAATCCTCATCTGGATCTGCAACTTTTAAAATATGTGCATTGGTTAGCAAATCCTTTAAGCACTAGAAATTTTCTTCACACTTAGCACTCCATTCAAATTTTACTCTTTTCTTTTGAAATTATATTATTGGGTGTGCAATTTTGGAGAATATCGCAATGAATATCTTGTAATAACCAGTTAGACCCATAAATGATCTAACCTCTGAAATCTTTGTTAGTGCTAACCAACTTTTGATTTCTTCAATCTTTTATAGATCCACTGCAATGCCATCTTTTGAAACAATGTGACCCAGATAATGGATTTGCTTTTGATAGAAAGTATGTTTACTTAATCTGGCATGCAATTGGTGCTCTCTCAACACTTGTATCACCATCCTCAAATGTTTCTCATGCTCCTCTTATGTCTTGGAATAGATGAGAATATCATCTAGGAATACAATGAAAAATGTATCTAGGAAATATCTGAACACCTCATTCATCAGACACATAAATGTAGTCGGTGCATTTGTTAACCCAAAAGGAACCACCACAAATTCATAGTGTCCATACCTTGTCTAAAAGGTTGTTTTGATAGTGTCTTCTTATTTGATTCTCACTTGATGATTGTCTGACCTTAAGTAAATATTGGAGAATATATTTTCTCCTTTCAGCCAATCAAAGAGATCATCAATCCTTGGAAAAGAATATTTGTTTTTAATGTAACCTTGTTTAGTTGTCTGAATTCAATACATAACCTCAGTGTTCCATCTTTTTTCTTAAAAAAAAGAACTAAGGCACCCCAAGGAGAAGCACTTGGGAGTATATATCCTTTCTTTAACAACTATTCTAGTCACATTTGAAACATTTTTATCTCTGGCATGTTCATTCTATAGGGAGTCTTATATATTGGGGCAACTCCAGGCATTAATTCAATATAGAAATATATATCCCTCTTTGGTGGCAATCCTGACATCTCCTCAAACACATATTCAAACTCCTTCAAGACTAGATAATCTTCATGACTTGGCTCTTTATCCTTCATTGTCTCTTCCATATGGGTTTCATATATCCGACACCCTTTTATAAAAATTATTTTCAACTGCAATGTTGAAATCTCTGGAATAGATATAGGCCTTGGAATACCTTGCATTGTCCTTAAATTCCCTTCCTAATCAAGACATGTGAAAACATTTTTATAACAATATAAAACATCATGATGTTTTTCTATCGAATCCATACCAATCAAGTAGTCATAAAACCCAAGCAGTATGATGTTCAAATCCACCTTAGTGTTAATTCCATTCATGTTTATAGGGAATTCTTTAACAAGCTCATTAATTTTTTTCTTCGTTCCAATAGCTAGTTGAACTAACCAATAATTTTCATGCTTACATTTCTTTAATTTAAATATTTCAACTAGATTTGGATCTATATAGCTATGACTAGCTCGAAAATCAATTAAAATAGCTATGTGTTGATTATAAACCTTAACTTCCACTTCAATCATGTGGGATTTCTAGTCGTCTTGTCTATTGTCCAAGGATGCATAGATCCTTGGCATGGTTTTTCCCACATCCTCTATTTTCTCCTGTTACTTGATGCTATGCATAGCCTTCATTTTATCTCCTCGGTGACGACAATATTTATACATGTGATCTCCTTCATATCCCCAACATTTTATGGGTTGTTATCTTGGCCTCTTTCCCAAGGAATATGTCATTTTTTTATCACCTTGAGATGGTTTCCCTTGTTGATGTGCTTGAGAACTATTCCTTATGAAAGGTTGACTTAATCCTTTCTTCCTTTGATCCATATTTCTTTTCTTGTTTTCATCCCAAGCCTTTTGAAAAGTTGGCCTTCATTTGTTCTTCTCATATAAATACTTAGTCTTTCTTATGGCTTCCTCTAAATTCTTGGGCTCGTCAAACTGAATTTTATCCTTGTAGAACGATGAAAGTCCACTCAAGAACCTCTTAATTTTTACCTTCTCATCCCTGATGAAGCTCACATACCTGAGAAGTTCTAAGAGCTTTATCTCATATTCATCCATGGTCATGTTCCCAAGTTTTAGTTCAAAGAAATCTTGCATCTTCTGGTCATAATATTACTTTGACAAGTATTGTTGTTGAAAATATTTCTTGAATTTCTTCCAAGAAATTCTCTTGTCATCAAGGTGTTTAACCTGCTTCAATCGATCCCACCACATAGATGCCTTTCCTTGAAGGTGGTAGGCTACAATTCTGGCTTTTTCATTTGATGAGTAATTATGCAAATGGAAATATTTCTTCATTCCTAGAAACCATGCTTCTGCATCTTCTCATTTCTTCTTTTCTCCATCAAAATATGGTGGCTTGATTTTCCTCAACACCCCTTGCAAGTTATTTGACCCATGTCTCATTCTCTTAGGCATGAAGGAGAAATACTTGGGTTTCTTTCCGAACTTGAACGTGCATATACTCTTATGGTCGAGTTCCCTAGGGAGTGATGATGTTGGTTCCTGATAATGCTCCTTGACCATCTATATCCTTCGTGATCATCTCTCCTATCATGAAATCTAGATGTTTCCACTTGTCTTGCACTAGCTTCCTACTTTGTGCCTGAATCCTTGTTGACTTGCTTCTACAACATATTCAGTCTTTGTAGTATTTCCTCCTAGTATTTCATGATCTTTTCATTATCTTCCCTATATCTCTGCACTTCTATTTCCAAGCTTCTCATAGTTACAGGCTCTTTCTTGTCTCTTCTTCCATTAGACTTTGTCTCATCATTACCCATATTGACATGCAGACCTCTAATATCTTCTTTGTGGTTGTAAGAACCTTATGCATCATCCATATCTCTAGTTCTCATATAGGGACTAAGGTCTTCTTTTTGTATCTCTAATTCTGCAAGAATGTGCATGCAATAATTGTTATTAGAATTAAGCATATTACAAAATATTTATTAATTATATTACAAGTTATTATTCACATAAATTTGTGAATTAAATAATTCACCAAGTCAAAATATGATTCCTTAAATGCATTCTTCTATGAAACATCTCTCCAATGACTTTACTCATGCCTCATTATGAGTTCTGAGCGAAACGTTACAACATCCATATGCTGCAATTTCCACTCTTTTACTGCTACATAATTACTTTATAGGAAAATTTTAGCACCTAATTCAAAATTTTGTGTGGATATATGTCTTCCCCCC
>SNQJ01S0207128.1:0-16359 GCA_010110895.2 Picea sitchensis
AGAGTGCAATTCATCTTGCAAAGAACTCAACCTTCCATTCAAAGACTAAGCATATACAGTTGAGGTACCGCTTCATATGTTCCACCTTGGAAGATGGACATTTGAAGTTGGAAAAGATACACACTAGCCAGAATCCTGCAGACTTGTTAACAAAGGGAGTAACCAGGGAGAAACTGAGTTCCTGCTCAGTTTCAGTTGGTCTTCAAGAATGAATATGAAGATGACCAATTTTCCAGGTCCAAGAAGGTTCAGAGTCCATCATATAAAGCAACGGTGGAGTTGTTGAGATCAGTCTCCAAGTGGGAGATTCTTGGTTGTGGAGCCTGATTATCTTTCTGATTCAGAGGTCTTTTACTTTCAGCCATGTTTATAACCCATAAAGTATTTACACCCCAGAAGTATGTACACTCTTCCATGTGGGGGAGTGCAGAGGGGGGGTACCCCCTCTGCGGGGTCTAGGGGGGGCTATCCCCCTGACTGGGGGGTCTGGGGGAATGCGGGCCCCTAGCGGGGGTTCGAGGGCGAAGCCCTCGAAGGAAATTTTTTCCTTGTAAATGTATATTGTAATTTCATTGTAAATCTGAACCATTCATTATAAGGTCGTAGATCTAATGGTAGAGATTATGTTAGGGTTTTTTTCCCTAGAAGGTAACCCTCTTTTATGAGGGAAATGTATTGCGGCTATGGTTGATGGTGAATATTGTATTCTGAGATAGGAGACTGTGAGATAAAGAAGAGGAAGTTACAATGGGTTTTGCTATAGGTTGTAGCCCTTCATATGCTGGATAATAATAAAGGAAGGACCTGGCAATTTCTCTGGTGGACGTAGCCCACACTTGGTGAACCACGTAAATCTATGTCTCTATTGTATTGTGTATCTTCTGTGTTTTGTTTTCACATTTGTTTTATTTTATTGCTCCATGGTCTTGTTTTTCTAACACATTACATAGGGCAAAGGGCATGACCAAAAACTCATAGTGACCCTTATGAGTTCGAAAGGCAGTCTTGGGTATGTCAACTTCTTGCATATGTATTTGCTGGTATCTAGAACGCATATCAAGTTTAGTGAAGTACTGAGCACCACTCAACTCATCCAAGAGATCATCAATGACAAGAATGGGGAACTTGTCCTTGATGGTGAGCTTATTGAGGGCACGAAAGTCAGGACACATGCGCCAAGTACCTTCTTTGTTAAGTACCATGACCATAGGGGAAGAATAAGGGCTGGTACTGGGGCGGATAACACCCACTGTGAGCAATTCCTGCACTATTTTCTCAATTTCATTCTTTTGGGAAAAGGGGTGGCGGTAAGGGCGAACATTGGGAGGAAGACTACCAGGAACAAGGGGAATGGAATGATAATGAAAACCATGAGAAGGAGGAAGGCCCTGAGGGGTGGAAAAAAAAACTTGATGTTTGGAAAGAATAGCTTGGAGGTCAGGATGCACAGAGGGTGTCTCAACGACTTGAATAGAATGGAGTTGAGCAATGATACTAGAGTGTCCTTTATTGAGGATATTTTCCATACGATGGGAAATAATGATCTTAGGAGAACTAGCAGTGAGACCTTGGAATTTATACTTTTGTCCTTCTTTTTGGAATTGCATGGTTAATTCCTTAAAATCCATAAGAATGGGACCCAAAGTGCGCAACCATTCAACACCTAGAACAATGTCACAAGCTCCCATGTCAATGGAAAACATATGAGATTTTAGTTGGTAATGTCCAATTTGAAGATGGACATTTTCACACCGCCCACCACATTTCATGGACCCACCATTGGCTATCATGATTTGAAAATTATTGACAACATGAATATAGAAATTGGTTTCCTGGGAAATGCGACGATGAATAAAATTGTGGGTGATACCACTGTCAATAAGGATGATGAATTTCCTATTCTTAATGTAGCCAATAAGCTTGAGCATTTGGGGGCCAAGAAGCCAGTGAGGGCATGCAAGGATATAAGTGGGTCAACTTCAGGTGGGTTACCAGGCTCTTGGGTGGCATCGGGAAGGGAGGGTTCTTCAACAAGGGGAACTGTCACATCCTCTTCAGGAACATCTTCTGAGATGGCCATAAATAGTTTTTGTTCCTTACACTTGTGCCCTGGAAAATATTTTTCATCACAATTATAACAAAGACCCTTCAGTTGGCATTCAACCATTTCAGCCCTAGTTAGTTTCTGGACCTTGAGGGGAGTAACAGAGGGGTTAGGATTGGCGGGTCGAGGGTGAGGAACAAAAGGGGGTTTTTTGTTCTAGAAAAAAAAACTTGTTGGGCCTATTTAGCATGTTGAGCATCTTCCAACCAAGTGGGAGGGAGGGTCATGAGAAATTGGGATTGGATTTCATCCTTGAGACCACTGATAAAGCATTCACGGAAGAACGCATCTGACATGCCCTCTGTTCGAAAGGACAAATGCTCAAAATAAGTGATGAAGTCTTCCAATGTGCCTGACTGTTTCAACTTGGTCAAACGACCTAGATAGTGGGTATCAGTATCAAAGCAGGCATAGAGCTCAACAACAAACTGGGTCTCGGAATATTCCCCTGATGTGAATTTTTTCGCCATTGCAACCATTGCCAACGTTCAGGATCTAGATAGAGAACATCATAACGAAGGTTTTCCAATTCATTCGTAATACCATGCAGAGAAAAATAATGCTCCATTTGAGTGACCCAACCTATAGGATCAGAGCCATCAAATTTATTGACCTCTATGTGGGAAGATAGAGTTCACAATGAAATGAGTTGTAGTGAAAATGTGAAGACTGAGAGGAATCAGTAGCTTCGGTTTGTGCTGATGAAGAAGGACCCGTAGGGAGGTTCAACAATTGATTGACAACAGTATGGAGGGTCAATTGGGTTGTGAGGTTGGCTTCCAAGGTGTCAATGCGGGAATTGGTGGAATCCATATGAGATTTGAGATGCTCGATGGAGACATGGGCTTGATTGACGAAAGTTTGGAGATCTTGGTTGCGAGTGGTGGCCATTTGGAGAGGGGAAGTGCGGTTAAGGAAAAAAAATGGGTGGGTGGGACCACAAAAAAAAGGACTTAGAAGTGATAGGTACCACGACAATTAGTGCTTGAAGGGAAATATAATGGGATAGGCAGAAAAATAGGGAAACTGGGAAGGGGTCGGGTCCACTGAAACAAAAAGGATTAAAAATGAAGGGTATGACTGCGATTAGGGAGAAAAGGGGAAGCCAATGGAATAGGTCCCAAATAAGTGTGCTGACAATACCACTATGCTTTTTTTTTTTTTAATATTGCGGAGTTATACTCTGGCCTGAAGAATACTATAGTGACGAAATTCCCAAATGCTTAACAGGAAGAAATGTGTAGTAATTTTGCATCCAGAATGCAGAAGACAATGTAGCATGACAATAGATCTTTTAGTTCTATTTTTGTTTCCTTCCCAAGGGTTAGGGTATTCAAGGGTTATACATACAAGGGTTTTCCCTGTGCTATAGCTCTCTAATATACGTGCGGGGTCAAACAATAGTACTCGACCCAATATCTCAGGGCACCAACTAAGGAGGCTAGACTGTACTACCCAAGTACTAGAGAGTATCTTCCCAATTTCTTTTCTCGGTGGCACTATAGCGGTCAGGCGACCGATCGGTTTATCTATGGAGGGCTTCAGGATATCTAGACCGATCCATATACAGGTGCTGTCTGATGCGCTACCACTCAAAGGGGTACCAACAAGGGTTACAAGGGTGGCCAACAAATGTGCACTTAAATACCACTTGTATTTCCTGCATGTAAGAATCCCCGATCATGAGTTTATGCGCATAATGATATGTCTCTATAGCTTAAAGATGTCAGAATATGTCTCTACCCTGAAAAAAATTTAACCCACAATTTTCTACCAAGGAAGGTGCTCTGATACCACTTGTAATATTCCATATATAAAAAGTATGCATAACAGAAATAAATATCTATAAATGGCAGATGAATAACAATATAACCAGAACAACACCACGATAATACCAAAATGATAACAAAATAACACCAAAAAGAGCACTTTGATTACTGAGAGCAATGTTCACTTGCCTCTTCGAGGGGGCAACCTCCAACAAAGTAGAGCTCTATTACAATAATATCCAAGCCAAAACTTCTCATACCCTTGACTCCTATTTATACTAAATATGTCTATCAAAAGAAAAATCTAGAAGAAGATCCTTCTAGAAGAGGAAGCTTCTATTAGGTATTCTTACATTGGACTTATTCTTCCTTATTTCTAGGCCTTATTAATATTAAACTTTATTACATGGAAATTTATTATTCTACCTACGTGAGGGGTTAGGTCCCTAACAAATGCATCTTTGGTTGATCCTTCCATGTTATTGCTTCTCATTTCTTTTGAAAGTAGAGACACAACCATGTCTTCTAGAGATAATGTTTTTTAATTACTCCATATAGCCATGACTAAACTATCCTAGGATTCTGGAAAAGAACATAATAGGCTAATTCATTTCTCCTCCTCAGTGATTTTGATATCGACATAATATAATTGGCTTACTATGGTATTAAACACATTTAAATGCTCGGTTACTGAACTATCCTCACTCATCCTTAGAATATACAATTTATTTCTAAGGAACAACTTGTTTACCAGGGATTTCGACTGGTACAAGCTTCCCAACTTGTCCCACAGTTTCTTGGCCAAATCTTCACCCGAGACATTCAACAACACCGAATCTGCAAGACAAATTCAAATCATACTCCTTTCTCTTCTCTCAAGTTTCTCCCATTCTTCCCTCGACATAACTACCAGAATGGTACCTGGACAGACTGTTTCCCATTGTTCTCAATCTACAAGGAGATCTTCAATTTTAAGCTTCCAAATCTCAAAATTCTGGCCATTGAATTTTTTGATCTCTATTCTCAAGCTACTTGCCATTTTTTAAGCACAACCTTAAATATTTTTGACTTATGACTCTTACTGGAACTAAGGTTTAGCTTAGATCTTAGGTTGTTAAACCAAGATTTGATACTACATGTAAGGAAATGGAACACTTCCATGCTAAACCTAACATGAGAAAGGAAAAAAAGATTTAAGCTATAAAATATATGACAAAGAAAACATAGTACACAAAGATTTTACCCTGGAAACCCAAACGAGAAAACCAACATTCCTTGAGAGTCTTTCTCTCTTGTTGTCTTATTCATTCAGAATAATATGTTACATGCCTAACTTTGGTCTACACCTAAGACACAATCAACATCATACCTTCTTTGATGCAAGAGCATCGTTGGCAAGCGCGCAGAGGTGGGACCACCCAACACGTGAGAGTTCCTTCGGAACTTCAACGTGAGCAGTCACAAATGATTTCGGGATCCTCCTCCACACAACGCCGAAATTCACCTTCGGAGGCACGCTTGAACCAGTGTTGGGTTTTTCCCTTTGAAGCAAGTTTTTGAAATTGTAAACAGAACAGAAGTTTCCACTTTGACTTTGGAATACGACTAGACTAAGATAGCGTAGGATAAGGTTTAGAGTAGGCAAGTAGCAGGGAAAACCCTAGGAACATTTTGAGTTATGAAAAAGTTTGTAAGCCCAGTTAGCGACAGGTAGAGGAAGGAGAGAAATTGATCTGTGAGAGAATTGCGAGTGAGCATAAAATCTCAGCTTTTGGAGCTACTGTAGTTTGGATGTATTATGTAGCCAGTGGGAACTTATGAATAGAACAGAATGGAAAATTGATCCAAATGTGTTGTGCTTGGACTGTGTGTATTTTCCTGTTGTTTTCTGTTTTATAAACAAGTGAATGGAACTGTGAGATTTTGGAAATTTCAATTGTTTCTCTTCATTTGGAGCTCTGCAAGGTGTGCATTGAGCCAGGGATGAACATTGTGGAGTTGTTTTTCTCTTCACTAGGAGCTCTGGAAGGTGTGCATTGAGCCAGAGATAAAATGCCGTGAATCTAAGCTATAAAAATCCCTCAGACGCAAGGAGTGTGCAGGAGATCGAAGTCTGAACTAGACAAAGCTCAGGAGGGATAACACTTCGTAAAGTGTTGTTGAGACCAGGAAATTATTCCATGGAAGGTGTGAAGATTGAGTCTTCCCAGACTTAGAAAATCTTCTAAGTCGCAGTCGAGTAAAAGCTCAGAAGGAAGAACACCCTTGAGCGTTGGATCACTGTGGGGATTCCCGCGGATCGTCTGATTGGAAGGAGGAGCACAGACTTTAACACTGCGTAGATCCCGATGAGGGGAGTTCAAAGATATGAACAGACGGTGGAGAGTCCTTGAGGAGGAACACTGAAACCCCACAAACCATTGGATAAGGTGGAGCTACAAGGAGATTAGTGGGGAGGGCTACTTGACGTCCAAAAGCTCAGGAGGAACAATGACCATCAATCTCAGATAGATCTGGACCATTGGTTCAGTTCGTGAACTCGGGTATCGCCAACCAGAGGGATAGAGGTCTTGTCTTCCAAAACCCCGAGTCGCGAGATCACGAAATAACGGAGTTGACCCATTTCATGAACTTAGATATCGTGAACTGAAAAGCGGAGTCCCTTGCTTTTCAAACCTCCGATTCGTGAGACTACGATTTGATCTGAACCATCAATCACAGGTGGATTTGGACCATTGCTCCACATCGTGAAATCAGATATCACGAACCGGGAAGCGGATTTCCTTGTTTTTCAAACCTCTGAGTTGCGAGATAGCGAGGACTGTCCATTTCGCGAACTCGGACATTAGGAGCTAGGAGGCATTGTTCATGGTGCTTCAAAATCTTGAGTCGCGAGATCGCGAGATAGCAAGGGATGTCCATTTCGCGAACTCAACCATCGTGAGCTAGGAGACAGTTTTCTTGGTGCTCCAAGACCCTGAGTCGCAAGATCACAAAATAATGAGGTTAGATCATTTTGTGAACTTGAGCATCGTGGGCTGGAGGGCGGATTTCTTGGCGCTTCAATACCCAAAACTGCAAAATAGCAAAAGGCGGGAAGGATAAGGGCATGGTCATGACTCTTGGTCATGTACTGTAGGAGCTCATGCTCGACGCTTGGAAATTTCAATTGAGAGTTTGTGGAGGGACCTATGTGTGTGTGTGTGTGTGTTTGTTCGAAGGGTTCTAGTTCGGGACCAACAGAGCCATTTCGGCTCCTGAACCAGAAGATCCTGACCGAGAGGTTGCATAGCCCCGAGGAGGGATAGGGGGTCTGCATTAGGTGGTATCAGAGCACATTTTTTGTCTATAGATTTCAAGCGAAGGAGGAAAAAGGAGACAGAAACCTCAGAGCTGTACTCTGTGTGTGACAGATAGTCAACACAATGCTGCCAAGAAGATGAGATCCGCCTTTAGCCAACCATGCCGTATAAAGGGAGATGTGAAAGTTTCACGCTTGAATGGAGACAATGGAAGCAACACAGAGAATAGCACCTGACGTTGGGGATGTCAGTGATGCAGAAAGTGAAGAGGTTGAGGTTGAGGAAGCTGCAGGAGAGGATGCTGCATAAGAACATTTGTTGAGAGTAGTTGCCAGGTTGGGAGGCAGAGATAAGATAGAGGTCCCCATGTATGAGGGAAATATAGATGCTGAAGAACTGTTGGACTGGATAAGGTCCATGGACAAACACTTCGACTATGAAGATGTCGATGAGGAAAATAAGGTGAAGCAGGAAGTCACCAGGATAAAAGGGCATGCAACACTGTGGTGGGACAAACTGCAGGTTGGGAGGAGAGGTAAAGGAAAACAGAGGATAAAGAGTTGGGACAGGATGGTAGCCAAGTTGAAGGCTAAGTTCATACCCAAGGACTACCATATCAATATGTTCAGGAAGCTACAGAACCTGAGACAGAAAGGAATGACAGTCAAGGAGTACACCAAGGAGTTCTACAAGCTGAACATCAAAACTAGACAAAGGGAGAGAGATGAAGAAAAAGTCACCAGATATGTAAATGGATTGAGACATGAAGTCTAGAATGAGCTAAGCATGATGTCAGTGAGGACTGTGGAAGATGCTTATCAGTTTGCGCTGAAGGCAGAGGAGAAGCTGACCAGAAAACAAAACCAGTGAGGAAGAGATAAAGGCTTGATCCCAAGCAAAAGTAAGGGATTTAACCATGACAGAGCACAACAGTCTAAGGATGAGGATGAGAGACCACACAATCACTCGAAAAGAGGAGGAAGTTCATGAGGAAGACAAAATGGTGGAAGAAACTCTTCTAGGGGAAGAGGCAGAGGAGGAGTAAGGTGCTATAACTGTGGAAAGATAGGGCACATGTCTTGGGAATGTCCCGAGAAGAAGAAAGAAGGAGGAGAAGCCCACATTTCAGAAGCACACCGAAGAGATGTTGAGGCAAAAGGAGCAGAGGATGGAGCATCCCCGATTTTGAGAAAATTTCTCTTAAGACTAGAGGCAAAAATTGAAAAGCCAGTGCAGAGGAACAATCTCTTCAGGACAACTTGAAAGACTAAGTATAAAGTATGCAAGGTGATCATTGACAGTGGGAGCACTGACAATCTAGTATCCACAGAGATGGTGGACAAATTGGAGCTAAAGACAACTACACATCCAAGGCCATACAAAGTCTCATGGCTGAAAAAAGGACACCAGGTAATGATTACTAAACAATGCTTGGTTGAAATTAAAATAGGAGGATATAAAGATGAAATCACATGTGATGTAATTCCCATGGATGTATGCCACATTTTGTTGGGAAGACCATGGCAGTATGACAGAAATTTCATTCATGATGGAAGGAAGAATACATACACATTGGAGAAGAATGGTAGGACGCATATGTTACTGCCAATGGAGGACAAGAGAGAGAAAGAGGAAGCCAACACAAGCATACTTCTCATGAGTGGGAAGGAAATCCTAAAGGAAGCCAAGGAAGAATAGGAGATGCAGTTCACTATGGTGAGGAAGCCTAGAGTCATCCTTACAAGTACATCAATGGACGATTTTCCTGAATAAGTTTAGGAGCTGCTGGATAATTTTGCTGATATAGTGGTGGATGAGTTGCCAAACTCATTGCCACCCATTAGGAGTATCAGTCATCATATCAAATTGATACCAGGAGCAAGCCTACCAAAGAAGGAAGCGTACATATTAACACCTCGATAAAATGAGGAGGTGAAGAGCCAAGTCCAAGAATTGCTGAATAAGGGTTTGGTCAGGGAAAGTTTGAGCCCATGCACAGTACCAACTGTGTTAAGCCCAAAGAAATATGGAGGATGGAGAATGTGCACAGACTCGAGAGCCATCAACAAGATCACCATTAGGTATAGATTTCCTTTACCGAGAATGGATGACTTAATGGATTTCTTAAGTGGAGAAAATTTCTTTTCTAAGATAGATCTGAAAAGTGGATATCACCAGATCAGGATGAGAGAGGGTGATGAATGGAAAACAACCTTTAAGATGAATGGAGGCCTGTATGAATGGCTAGTTATGCCATTTAGCTTAACGAATGCCCCGATCAATTTTATGAGGGTGATGAATGAAATTCTAAAAGATTTCATTGGCAAGTTCATGGTTGTATATCTAGACAATATACTGGTCTTTAGTAGGACAAAAGAGGAGAATTTGAGGCACCTAACGCTGGTAATGAGGAGGCTACAACAAGAGAAGTTGCTGATCAATCTGAAGAAGTCCTCTTTTATGAAGACATAGCTCATTTACTTGGTTTTTGTGATATCTTTGAATGAATTGAATATGGATCTAGAGAAGGTGAAAGCAATCAGAGAATGGCCGTCACCAAGGAGCATGTTTGAGGTAAGGATCTTTCATGGTTTAGCAAGTTTCTACAGAAAGTTCATTAGAGACTTCAGTGGAATTTGTGCACCAATGATGGATACAGTAAAGAAGTGGCACAAGTCCTTTAAATGGACAGAGGAGGCTGAAAGGAGCTTCAATATACTGAAGGAGAAGATAACATAATGACCAATTCTGATCTTGCCAAATTTTGGGAAGACATTTCAGGTGAGATGTGACACAAGTGGAGTTGCAATAGGAGCTGTTCTGAGTCAGGATAACAGGCTTGTTGCCTATTTCAATGAGAATATGAATGAGACTAAGAGGAAATACTCCACATATGACAAGGAATTCTATGCCATCATTCAAGCATTGAAGAAATGGAGGCATTATCTTGTCCCGAAAGAGTTTGTCTTGTACATCGATAACCAAGCTTTACAATTCATAACCTGACAAGAAAAACTGAATCAGAGACATGCAAAATGGGTTGAATTTATGAAATTTTTTACTTTTGTCATAAAACATATTGCTGGGAATGCTAACAAGGTTGCTGATGCATTAAGCAGGAGATGTTTAATTCTGCAAGAATTTCAGGTGAAGACCTTGGGGTTTGAACACCTTAAGGATATGTATTGTGATGATACGGATTTCAAGGAGGCCTATGAAGTATGTACAAGCCCTGTACTAAGAGATAGAAGTTAGTGGACAAAGTATATGGTTCAGGAAGGATTGTTGTTCAAAGGAAATCAATTGTGCATACCAAGATGCTCAATGAGGGACAATATTTTGAAGGAGAAGCATAGTGGAGGATTGGCTGGACATTTTGGCCATGATAAAATGTTTGCACAGTTGAGAAGTTCATACTATTGGCCAGGTATGAGAACATATGTGATAAAGTTGGTGAATAGATGTAGAATCTGCCAACATGCAAAGGGGAAAAAATAAAACACTGGATTGTATCAACCATTGCCAATACCAGAGAGGCCTTGGGATGCAATAAGAATGGATTTTGTGTTGGGATTGCCAAGAAAACAAAGAGGATTTGATTCCATATTTGTGGTGGTCGATAGATTTTCAAAGATGGCACGTTTCATCCCATGACAAAAGACCAGTGATGCAACACATGTTGCAAATCTATTTTTCAGAGAAGTTGTGAGACTTCACGGTCTACCCAGGAGCATTGTCTCAGACAGAGACACAAAATTTGTTGGTCACTTTTGGAGGACATTGTGGAAGAAGATGGGGACATATTTGTCCTTCAGCTCAGCTTATCACCCTCAGACAAATGGGTAGATTGAGGTGGTAAATAGAAGTCTGGGGAACTTATTGAGAAGTCTGGTTACTGAACATCATAACCAGTGGGATCAGATTCTGCCACAAGAATAATTTGCATACAATGACTCACCAAACAGAAGAACTGGGAGGATCCCATTCCAAATACTATATGGAATGCAACCTAGGGGAGTGTATGAGTTAAGGGACTTAGAACAGGGAGAGATCAGAAGCGCTGGAGCAAAGGATTTTGCTGTTGAAATGAAGAGACTCCATAGTCGAATCAAAGAACAATTACAGAGTTCTAATCAGAAATACAAACATAGAGCTGATCAACATCGCAGGGAAATTCAATTTGAAATGGGAGATCAAGTTTTAGCAAATCTCAGGAAGGAAAGGTTCCCTAGGGGAACATATAACAAATTGAAGATGAAGAAGATAGGACCCTGTAAGATCTTGAGGAAGTTTGATGCAAACGCCTATGAGATCGAGCTGCCAGATGGTGTGGGCATTTCACCCATATTCAATGTCTCAGACCTGTACCCTTACAGGAAACATGACACAAAATTATCAAAATATCAAGGAAAGATTCAGTGGGAGAAGCAGATGCCTATGGCAGAGAAGCTACAGATGGAGAAGATTCTAGATCAACGGATTGGTAAGAAGACCAGGTGGAAGACTCATTTTGAGTATCTGGTCAAATGGAAGGGACGCCCAATAGAAGACGCCAGTTGGGAAATGAAGCTGCTATCTAGAAGTAGGGAAAGTCAGTAGGGGAGCTCATGGACAGGAGTCCATGAATTTTTGTCAAGGGGAGTATGATGCAGGAGCATCATTGGTAAGCGCACAGAGGTGGGACCACCCAACACATGAGAGTTCCTTTGGAACTTCAATGTGAGTAGTCACAAACGATTTCAGGATCCACCTCCACATAGCGCTGAAATTCACCTTCGGAGGCATGCTTGAACCGGTGCCGGGTTTTTCCCTTTGAAGCAAGTTTTTGAAATTGTAAACAGAGCAGAAGTTTCCACTTCGGCTTTGGAATACGACTAGACTAAGATAGCATAGGATAAGGTTTAGAGTATGCAAGTAGTAGGGAAAACCCTAGGAACATTTTGAGTTATGAAATAGTTTGTAAGCCCAATTAGCGATAGGTAGAGGAAGGAGAGAAATTGATCTGTGAGAGAACTGCGAGTGAGCAGAAAATATCATCTTTTGGAGCTATTGTAGTTTGTATGTATTATGTAGCTAGTGGGCACTTATGAATAGAACATAATGGAAAATTGATCCAAATGTGTTGTTCTTGGACTGTGTGTATTTTCCTGTTGTTTTCTGTTTTATAAACAAGTGCATGGAACTGTGATATTTTGGCAAGTTTCAATTGTTTCTCTTCATTTGGAGCTCTGCAGGGTGTGCATTGAGCCAGGGAGGAATGTTGTGGAGTTATTTTTCTCTTCACTGGGAACTATGCAAAGTGTGCATTGAGCCAGAGAGAAAACGCCGTGAATCTGAGCTATCGAAGTCTGAACCAGACAAAGCTTAGGAGGGATAACACTTTGAAAGGTGTTGTCGAGACCATGAACTTATTCCCTGGAAGGAGCGAAGATTGAGTCTTCACAGACTTAGAAAATCTTCTAAGTCGGAGTCGAGTAAAATCTCAGGAGGAAGAACTCCCTTGAGCATTGGATCACTGTGGGGATTCCAGCGGATCATTTGATTGGAAGGAGAGCGCATAATTTAACGCCGCGTAGATCCCGACAAGGGGAGTTCAAAGATCTGAACGGATGGTGGAGAGTCCTTAAGGAGGAACATCGAAACCCCGCAAACCGTTGGATAAGGTGGAGCTGCAAGGAGATTAGCGGTGAGGGCTACTTGACGTCCAAAAGATCAGGAGGAACAATGACCATCGATCTCAGATAGATTTGGACCATTGGTTTAGTTCACGAAATTGGGTATTGCCAACCAGAGGGATAGAGGTCTTGTCTTCCAAAACCCTGAGTCACGAGATCACAAAATAGCAGAGTCGACCCATTTCGTGGACTCAGATATCATGAACTGGAAAGCGGAGTCCCTTGTTTTTCAAACCTCCGAGTCGCGAGACTGTGATTTGATATGAACTGTCGATCATAGGTAGATCTAGACCATTGGTCCACATCGTGAACTCGGATATCGCGAATCGGGAAGCGAAGTTCCTTGTTTTTCAAACCTCTGAGTCGTGAGATAGCGAGGACTATCCATTTCATGAACTCAGACATCATGAGCTGGGAGGCAGTGTTCGTGGTGCTTCAAAATCCCAAGTCGCGAGATCGCAAGATAGTGAGGGCTGTCCATTTCGTGAACTCGACCATCGCGAGTTGGGAGGCAGTGTTCTTGGTGCTCCAAGACCCTGAGTCACGAGATCATGAAATAACAAGGTCATGTCATTTCATGAACTTGGGCATCACGGGCTAGAGGGCGGAGTTCTTGGCGCTTCAATACCCTGAACCGTGAAATAGCGAAAGGCAGGAAGGATAAGGGCGTGGTCACGACTCTTAGTCGTGTACTGTAGGGGCTCATGCTCAGTGCTTGGAAAGTTCAATTGAGCATTTGTAGAGGGACCTGTGTGTGTGTGTGTTCATTCGAAGGGTTCCAGTTCGGGACCAGCAGAGTTGTTTCGGCTCCTGAACCAGAAGATCCTGACCGGGAGGTCGCACAACCCTGAGGAGGGATAGGTAGTCTGCATCATTCTTTCTTTACACAATAAAAATCCTATAGTCAATTCAACTTACATATACATGAACAAAAACCTCTAAATGTTTTATCTAAAGATTAGCTATTCTACAATTTTGTTTTACATCATTACAACACACCTTATTTATAAGATTTACAGTAGGAAAAATACTAAACAAAGGCTCCCAAAAAGGGTTACAGATCCACACATATCATTGGCTACAAATCCTGTGAATATCAGAATTTTGTTACAATTGACTACCAAGTCAGATTACCATTCAACCTTCATTCGGTATTTATTCAATTGCCATACGACTTCCTGTTGACCTCTTCAACTTTCCGTCAATTACTTTGACTTTGAACTTTCCCAGTCGATGATCCACCTTGACCTTTGACTTTCACTGCAAAGAATATAAAAACCCAACACTATTGTTCTGTATCCGTTCAAAGAATTGCAACCATCCATATCGTCTGAAAATGTTGGCCACCCACAAATTGTTGAGAATGATTTCCAATGTGATGGGCTCCTACCTGTATAGATTTCCACCCATGTCATAGAGAGTTCCTACTGAAAAGTTACAGTAGGATGATGGCTAATTCACACTCTTCTAACCTACTGAACCATTGTACTTCAAATTAAGCTTGCAATCCAACAGAGCAATGTGTTGCAAAGATTGCTTTCCACAGGAGAATGCATTTCACAGGAAAGGTATATTGTATGCAAAGTTTTTTGTCATTTTAATTTCTTGAAACTGAATGGATGATAACTGCTGTGGAATTCACATGTGCAATTGTAGTGCTGATATGGTAATGTTGGTGGCTCACAACCGAAACTACTAAATTAACTATACCATCGACATGTCCATCAAATCAATAACCAATCGACACAAGTGGAGTATTGATAGTTGGAGGTGGTAATGACATGTGGCGTATATAAGTGTTAGGGACCTAACCTCCCTAATCCCTCATTTAGGTAAAATAATATATTTTCCATGTAATAAAGGTCGACATTAGTTAATAAGGACTATTTAATAAATGTGAAGAAGTCAATTTAAGAAGACCTAATAGACAGGGATGATTTTAAGGATGGAAATTTATTTTAAAATGTAGAAATCTTGGCGAATCTTACTAATCCTTCATATTCCAACTATAAAATGTTTGGCGATATTTTTGTAAAAATATTCAAAGTTCTAAGGATTTTATATAATTTGTATCAAAATTTTGGTGATTTTTAAGGTAAAATAATTTTATCCTATAGACTTTGGGCGAATCAATTTTAGAATAGCGAAACTTTTTTGCGGAAAAACCATGGAAAATTAGCCCAAGAGCAAAATTTAGTGCCTAAAATCATCCCTGCTAATAGAAGCTTCTGCTTCTAGAAATATCTTCCTCTAGAATTTTATTTATAAGATATAATTAGTATAAATAAGAGTAGGAGGCCTGAGAAATATTTGTCTTGAGAATTATTTTGATAGAGCGCTGCTCTGCTGGAGGTTTCCCCCTCAAAAAGACAGGTGAACATTGCTTTCTATCAATAAAGGTATCATTTTGGTGTTGTGGTTCTCTAAATTTTTCCGTTCTATTGACATTTTCTGTAGTATTTATGTTTTCTGCTTAATATAATAGATCTGGTACCTAACAAGTGGTATCAGAGCGCTTTCCTTGGCGGAAATTGTGGGATTTTTTTTCCAGGGTAGAGAGTGTACTGTTGGCATCTTTAAAGCACAAAGATATGTTGTTTAGTGGGTAAAAATGCGGTGGAGAAGACTACACACAAGAAATACATACGGTTTCACAGGGTTGTTTAGAAACCAAAGTTTCACCTTATTGGAAACCTCTATATCACATGTTGGTACCCTTCGAATAATACCTCATCATACATAATATGCACATGGACATCACTCCCATGTACTGTCAGGTATATCGGGAGTCCCCTAGGTCTCTTGAAACCAGCCCTAGATCAGCTGATCGTCCTCCTGACTGCTATAGTGACACCAAGAACAACACTTGAGAAGATACTCTCTAGTACTTGGGTAATCGGGTAGTACGACTAAGGGTATGATCGCGCCTCCTTAGTTGGTGCCCTTAGATATTTAGTCGAGTACTATTGTTCAACCCTACACATATATCAGATATCTACCCTAAAAAACCTAACTAAGGGGAACACACCAGATGAGGAACAAACATGATATTTTGGCCGCCCAACCTTGCCTTTGTGAATTTACTACACATTTTTTACTGTTAAGAATTTGGGCATTTTGACACTGCAATATTATTCAGATTGGAGTAAAACTCTGCAGAAGTAAAAAAAAAAATGCCTGGGTCGTGCCCGCACTCTTATTTGAGACCTACCCCTTTGAATTCCTCTCTTTTCCTTGATCCCAGTGGTACCTATCATTTTTAAGCCTTTTTTTCCCATGGACTTGACCCCTTCTCGACACCCTTATTTGAAACCTATCCCATTGCATTACTCTTTTCATCTTGATCACTGTCATATATATCATTTCTCTGTATTTGTTTCCATGGACCCACTTCCCCTCTACAACACCCTTCATTCTCAAATGGACACCACCCGCAACCAAGAACTCCTCCACCTACAAGATGAATCCAAACAACACTCGAAGAACATACAAAGAGTGACTTATGAGAT
>SNQJ01S0207130.1:5665-16300 GCA_010110895.2 Picea sitchensis
TATGTCTTTTATTTTTGAATCGAATGCATGCTCATGTTTATACGCTCATAAATGGTTTCTGTATGGAAGTGTTTGCCTATGTTTTGATTTGGAGACAAGGGATACATGCTTATACTTATATGATCATAATTGGTCTATGTGTAGAATTAGTAGGTTCATAATACGACTCTGTTCCCTTGAGAATTGTCCTATATACTTGGCTCGTGCTATGCCCTAGTTTAATTTCCCGAAGGCACTTCTCTCAGGAAGTTTCCTCGCACTCCATAGTTAGAGTGAGTCCCTCGAAAGGACTACCATGATAGTAAACCCACGAGTTTACTTTACCCTTACCACCTAATTTATAGCTCGGCGAATTAGGGAGACTCTTACTTAGATTAGCAAGCCTAGGGATAATTTACCCAAGAACCCTCTGAAAGATCTGTCGAAGCTCTATTGCCCATCGACCTTAACCTTTTCATAAGCAGGAGGGTGGACTTGGCAACATCCTGAAAGTCCCGGAGTAATCAGACTCGTTCATCGGCATTTCGACATTTCATCGTTTCGGCACCCGGGAAACCAAAGTGTAAGACCATTCGTCGTCGCAGGTCGCAAAGTCCCGGTATGCGAAACTCTAAATTAGCTTAGTATGAATAGGTTTCGGCGTTTCAGCACCCGGAAAACCAAAGGGCAAGACCCTTTGTCGTTGCAAGTCGCGAAGTCCCGACATGAGAAACTTCGAATTAGCTTAGTATGAATAGGTTTCGGCATTTCTGCGTTTTGGCACCCGGGAAACCAAAGGGAAAGACCCTTCATCACCGCAAGTCACGAAGTCCCCGTATGTGAAACCTCGAATTAGCTTAGTGTGAATAGATTTCATCATTTCGGAGTTTTGGCACCCGGGAAACCAAAGGGCAAGACCCTTCGTCATCGCAGGTCACGAAGTCTCGGTATGCGAAACTCCGAATCATCTTAAAGTGAATAGGTTTTGGCGTTTCGGCACCCGGGAGACCAAAGGGGAAGACCCCTCACCTTTGCAAGTCGCGAAATCCAAATTCATGAAACTCTGGGAGGATCTGGACCGTCCATCGGAGGAGACGCGTGGTGAGCGGTCAGAGTTCAGGGAAAGCTCTGAAACTCCGCAAGCTATTGGATCTCATAGGACAGCAAGGGGATTAAGGCTGAGTGTCCTTCAACGCCCTTAAGCTCAGGAGGGCTAGTGACCATCAGATCCAGATCAACGAGGTTCATTGATCTCCTACACAAATTCCCATATCCAAATTCAGGGATTTAAGTGACAAGAGTTCTGGAGTCGTTGCATCGTGAACTCCCGGTTCACAAAACTCCAAAGAGATTTGACATCGTCGATCTCAATGGAGGGATGATTTCGGCTTTCAGGGTTTGAAGAGTCGAAAGACTCGACTCGCTTGCATTTCGAACTCCCGGTTACCGAAGTCCCGATATGGCCAGGATCGTCAAATCAGGGGGGAGATTGCAGCCGTCGATCTCAACGAAGGGACGATTTCGGGTTTCGGGGTTTGAAGAGTCGAAAGACTTGACTCGCTTGCACTGCGAACTCCCATTTACTGAAGTCCCGATACGACCAGGACCGTCAGATCAGGGGGAAGACTTGCAGCCGTCGATCTCAACGAAGGGACGATTTCGGGTTGCGGGGTTTGAAGAGTCGAAAGACTGGACTCTCGGGCATCACTGAGTCGCGAAATGTGAAAGGCACCTCTTGGCTTGGCCCGGGGTCATAACCGATGATCACATGGAGGTGAAGCCCACGCTTGGTGCTTGAGTTGTACATGACTGGTTTTCAATGAAAGAACCAACAGATTGGTTTAGTGAAGGTTCCGACAGGAAGAGCTACCTGCGCTAGGACCTCATAGGAACTCGGGGATTCTGTCGCTCGAGAAAGAAAGGAGAAAGAGGCAAAAAGAAAAAAATAAAAAAAACCTATTATGTTGTAGTGGGTTTGTGACAAGACTGCCTAACAGGGATTTTATCACACCATAAAGTCAGAGGAGGGAGAAAACCAGTAATAACCACTCCTTACATGCACTTGAAGAAATTTAAAGATGAAATAGAAAAGGCCATCAAGGAGTTACTGGAGATAGGCCATATCATACCTGGTTCCAGTCTTTTCACTTCTTCGATGCCTTGGTTAAGAAGAAGGATGAAACCACGAGGATGTGCATCAAATAAAGGGCTCTGGACATGAAGACGATCAAGAAAAAATACCCTATATCCAGGATCTATGAGCTTTTGGATGAGTTGCATGGAGTTGTTTATTTTTTGAAGATTGATCTTCGATCAAGGTATCATCATATTAGAGTCAGAGAGCAGGATTTCCAAGACTACTTTCAGGTTCCATTACAAGCATTATGAGTTTTTGGTCATGCCATTTGGGCTGACCGACACACTAGCTACTTTTCAGTCCTGCATGAACCACATATTAAAAAAGCAGATGAGGAAGTTCTTGTTGGTGTTCTTTGATGATCTTCTTATATAAAACAGAACATGGGAGGATTACTCGGAATATATAGATAAAATTTTGAGCATCATGGAGGATCAATCATTGTATGCCAAGGAGTCAAAGTGTGAGTTGAAAATGATAGATATCCTATACTTGTGTCATGTGGTTAGTTCCCAGGGTGTATATGTACATAGAGAAAATATCCATGCCATATTGGATTGGCCACCACCCAAGAACCTTACACAGTAGCATTGATTATTCAGGATATGCAACTACTATCAGTGGTTTATAAAGCGATTCTCACAACTAGCTACAACACTCACAGATCTCACCAAGACAGGGACATTTAGGTGGCCATAGGAGGCCCAGAAGACATTTGACAGGATGAAGGAAGTGATGAGCACTTCTTGATTTTACTAAGCCCTTTGTGCTTGAGTGTGATGCATCGGGTGAGGGAATAAGAGCGGTTTTGATGCAACAAAAACATCCGATAACATATGAGAGCCATAAATTGATAGATTTAGAGAGAATCTACTCCATATACGACAAGGAAATGTTCACCATAATGCATGCCTTGGCGAAATTCAGATAGTACTTGGTAGGTGGAAAATTTGTGGTTAAGACTGACTACAACAATTTGAGGCACTTCTTGTGGCAGAAGGATTTAAATGAGAGGCAACAAAAGTTGGTCAGAAAATTGCAGGCATATGACTTTGACATTGAGTATGTGAAAGGGAAGAAAAATGTGGTTGTCGATGGTATCTCAAAGAAACCTGAGAGATGTTCACTGGTAGAGATTTCAGTTGACTGGAAATCTCATCTCTAAGTAGAATATTCCAAGAAGAAATTTGTTTGTGATTTGATGGATCACATTGTACAGGATGATAGGTACAAAGTGGTGGATGACATCATATAAGGACCACATATACTTAGTCCCGAAGTCTACATTGAAGGAGAATATTATGAGGGCTATGCATGATACACCCTTGGCAGAGCATCTTGGGTACTCTAAAACTTACAGGCAGATTAGGGAGACGTTCACTTGGAAGGGACTCAAAGATGATGTACTGAGACATGTGAGGGAGTGTATGAATTGTTAGGAGAACAATGTGAGAAAACTCATCCTACGATATTACTACAACCATTACCCATTCCAGAGAAGAAGTGGGAAAGTGTGTCCATGGACTTCATCAAAGGTTTACCTAAAGTAAATGGAATAGATTGCATATATATGGTGGTTGTTCGGTTGACTAAGTTTTCACATTTATTTTCCATATCCTCATAATAAAAGGTAGCACATGTAATGGAGTTGTTCTTCAGGGAGGTATTCAGACTCCATGGGTTGCCAAAGTACATTGTCAGTGACATGGACAACATGTTCTTTGGTGCATTTTGGCAGGAGTTGTTTAGGTTGGTGTTGGGACATGGATTGAATGCAGAGGACAATGGATCCAAGAGACAATGATGTTGTCGAAAGACACCATAGCACTAAAGTATAAGTCGCTCAAGGAGCGAGAGCAGATCTCCCAAGAGGATCATTAATCGATGATAGACCGATCACTATGATAGTATATAAATAGGTTTGTTCATGGACCAAACCCAACAAACTTGGGTGAAGGCGATTGCACCTGTCCATAAAACATGGATCGAGAATCCATAAGTGGACATGGTCAACAAAGGTTTTAGTCGGCTATCGACCCAAAGACTTCGTCAACCCGATCAATTCGACAAGGTGAGGTTACAAAGGAACTGTATGTTCCAACAATTGGCTGGCACAGAGTTGACTCCTCACACTAGTTACCACCCCTAGATAGATGGTTAGATAGAGATCATGAACAAGTGGCTTGAGGGGTATTTATGTAACTATGTGTCCGACCAGCAGAAGGCATGGGTTAAGTGGTTTTGTTTGGGGAAACACTATTATAATACCACTTATCATATGTCCATTTCTATGACCCCCAACATTATATGGCTATGATGCTCATTCATTTATTGATTTGGTGTTTGGGGATAGTAGGGCTCCCAAAGCCAAGGATTGGATCCAGGAGAGTCAAGACATCCTCAAGGCTCCCAAGGACAATTTACAACTGTCATAAAATCAACACAATATTTATGCAGATAGGCATAGAGTCAAGCGAACTTTTGAGGTGGGGGAATTGGTATTTTTGAGATTAGAACCATATAGATAGTATTCATTGAAGAAAAGTGGTGTCGAAAAGCTTAAGCCCCGCTATTATGGCTCCTACAGGGTGATTCAGAGAGTTGGTGAGGTAGCTTATGAGCTGGAGTTGTCGAAAGGAAGTATGATTCACAACACGTTTCATGTTTCGTGCCTTAAGAAGGCATTGGGACAACATGTCACTTCTTCGACAAAGTTACCCCCTTTGGACGAGGAGGGGAAATTAGTGTTTGTTCCTGAGGAGGTTTTCAAGGTAGGAAAGAGGAGACTGCGTAACAGGGTGATACGAGAGATTTTCCAACAGAGGATGCCACATGGGAAAATGACCATATCTTGTAGCATCCTAACTTGCAAGTTTGAGGACAAGCAAAATCGGGAAGGGTGGAATGTAATGTCCCTTTCCAAATGATCTCTCCAGGAGATTGATGTAATAGCCTAAGTGATTCCCGCAGGCTATAGTTAGTGGAAAAAGGGGATTAATTAATTATTTAATGTCATGTGGGCAAAAAAGTAATTTTTTAAAAAGTGACATTGAGTAAATAATTAAAAGGGTGTTTTTAAGTGACTTCAGTCTATAAAATCACTTTAATTTATTAAAAGGGTAAAAGGGTCTGAAAAGGGTCAACGAGGAGATAAAAGGAGAATGAGGGTGCCCTCTCTCATTATGCAATTGTTATTTTCTAAAAAAAAATTGAGAGAGCTCTTGTGGCGTTGGCTCTTGGGACGAGAAACGCTAGAGGAGTTTGGGATTGGGTTCAGTGGTTAAACTATCCACCCTAGCCGATTGAACATGAGAGATCATACTAATTTCTTCGTTTTGCTTCAGTGTGGCTAAGTATTTCATCTTTGGCACATGAGTATCCATTCATAGGGGTTGATTTTACTTGAAGAGGGCGAGTAGGGTTCAATGACTGTGTTTTTGGTGTTATGGCTATGTTTTCTAGAGTTGTGGGCTAAGTTTATTCACTGCTAGGTGAGTTCCCTATGTTGTGGGTCAATTTTATTCATTGTTGTGTGAGTTCCCTTTGTTGTGGGTTGTGTTCCTCTTGCTCGACAATTATATTTTATTGTTGGGGGGAATTTATGGATAGAGGGGCCAATTTATTGCTATAGGTAGGTTGTTTACACTTGTTGGGACTGATTTTATTCATGTTGGGTTGATTTACACTTGTTGGAGCTAATGCTCATCTGTTGAACGAACAATACTCTTTGTTGTGTCCTGTTCCTTGAGTGGGGGAGCATCATCTTTCAGTGGGGACTGATATTAATCGAGAAGAGGCCTTCCAAATTGGGTTGAGTTCATTGTCAAGGGATTGTTGTCTCATTATCCACTTGATTGTTGCATAGAGACTACTCTTATAGGCCTGCCATTTCACTTTATTACATTTGTATCTTTTATCCATCTACATACAACTCTTTATTTAATACACAAGTCATAATTTATTTCTATTTGTTTGTTGTTATAGTGTTTTATGTTAGTGTCAAGTCATACTACCACAACCATATAACATCAATGCAACAAATTATGGGTGTAACGTTTATATGACTACTATATACTTTTGACACTATGCCTAGGACTAACCTTTGGAATAGGTTAGAAGAGATTAAAGTCCCTTTCAAGTTGAGAGTTGTTGCAGTAAGGCTATATGAGAAAGTTATTGCCAAGTTTAGTAACATTGATGGTTGGTCAGAAGAAATTAACTGTAATATAGGAGTCAAGCAAGGTTGTCCCCTATCCCCTACCCTTTTCGACATCTATATTGATAAGTTAGAAGATTGTTTAGAGGACACAGGATGTGTTGGCCCGACTCTCGCTAGTATGGTCATCATCATCCTCCTTTATGTTGATGATATTGTTCTTATGGAGAAGAGTCCCTATGAACTAAGTAAGCAACTAATAACCCTCAAGGACTTCTGCTCTATCATGGGCATGACTGTGAACACTGACAAAACAAAGGTTATGATAATTAAATCCAAAAGGATCACCTACGATACTTTTGTTTATGAAAACAATATCTTGGAGGAAGCTCCTTCATACAAGTATCTTGGAATCAATATCCACCACAAGGTCAATTGGAACTATAGTGTTGAAAAAAGGATAAATCGAGGGTGGAAATATTATTATGGGCTCGAAAACAATTGCAAATCAGCCGAACTTTGGCTTTGAGATAATAAAAAGTTCCTCTTTCACACTCTCGTCACTCCAATTATCTTATATGGATGTGAAGTTTGGGGTTGCAATATATCTAGATAATCTTGGAGAAAGAACAAGTCCAAAAGAATTTTATAACTTATAATCTCAAAATTAAGAGCAATACACCCTATCCTATCCTCCTCGTAGAATCAAGCCTTCTCCCCATTGAGAGAATTGCCTTTGCTATAATTAGGTACCTAACGTACAAGAACAAGTTAAACAAAATGGATGACAAGAGACTCCACAAAATTGCTTCAATCTCTAGCCAAAACCACCAACAGCTCAAGCTAGGGTGGCATAAAAATGTCAAATCTTGGCTAAATCATTGGGGAATACGAGAAGAAGCCATCATGCATAATATCAATAATATTACAAATATTATCACTTCTAAATTTAAGGAGAATATGTGGTGTGATAAAAAATTAGAGGATAAAAGGAAATTAAGATACTACAAGGAGGTGGTCAACCCTAATTTAGAAGATCAAAATTACCTCTCTGTTTTGAAAATATCATTGAAGAAAATCAACATTGCTAAAATAAGAACAAACTCTCACGAGCTACATAGTGAAATGGGGCGTTGGACAACTCCCAAAACACCATGGGATTAAGGATTATATCACCTTTGTGACACTAAGCAGGTAGAAGATAAAAATCACTTATGTTAGCAATAACTCTTGTCATGGGTTCGAGAAGCATTCAGGTCTGCACTCACACAAAGTGTTCAAGCGCAGCTCGGAAGAATTCTTGTTTTTCCAAGTAGCAGATCAAGCGAGCGAGCGAATTTTTGCTATTTGCAACCGAGATCCGTCCACGAAACAGATCAACGGTTATCGGGATCTTGAAGTTGCCAATTTACCCAACATTTAGCAGCAAAGAAGTCCCTTCTGTTTGGAGGCTAAATATAGGGCGTTCGATCCAGGGGCGCGTGTCGCAAGGGCTGGCCATCTCGGCGTTTCGCCCGTCGCGACTTCAATACGCAAAGAACAGTTCCGTTATTTCACGAGACGCGAAGTGCCGAGAGCGTCCGGGAACTCGGGCCCACAAAAGTGTTGAGAAGATCGGAACCGTCCGTCGGCAGAGACACGTGGCAAGAGATCCCGTACATTCGGGGATCGGGAAACTGAAGGTCTCGCGCTCATGGCAACGGGATCGCGATACCCCGATACGCGATTTCCTGACGGAGCTGAGAGCCTTAGTAGGGGACAGGTGTCAGAAGGTCAACCCTCGTAAGGAGATAGCGCCAAGTGGCATCGGCATATCGTGAACTCAGAGGTCGCGCGCTCATTGACATCTCAAACCGCAAAATCCCGAAGGAGAATATGATCGAGGACATATGGTGGCGGTCACTTGGACCTGGGCCAGCATGCAAGGAGCCATCGACAATCGGAGAATTCCGACTCTCGAGCACTTGTGTATTGGGGCATCAAAAACGTCGAAACCCCGACAGAGGTTCGCCTTGGGTCACATAAGAGGTGGTCGTATGGACGATAGTATAGCCTAGAGGGCCAACCCATGCACGCGCTCATCGGAGAATCGGTGATCGGGAATTCAAAGGGTCAAGAACTCTTGGCAGCAGGAATCGCGAAACCTCGATCCCCGATACAGAGTCAGGGATGACCATGATCAGGCGCTGAAGGCCGTGAAAAGATTGGAAAGGACCTGTGGATTGGGTTGTTGCAGCAGTGTTTCCCAAGGGAATTCAAGGAGCCGTTTCGGCTCAGCAGAAAAGGATAAGGAAGGTAGGTGAAGCCTCACGTCACCCATTTATTGCAGNGGAGGTTCCGGCCGGAGTTTACCCAGAGGGGTCCCTTTGTACCGATTCTCTGCAGAAAGGTCACACCGAGTCTTCAATTCACCAGGAGAGCCTGAGCACGCCAATTCAAACATTAAAGGAGGCTCAGCTACCCCCTGGCGCGAGCCATGCTGAATTGAAGAAGCATATGACAGGAGTCCAGAAGACAGATTTGATTGAGGAAGCGACCCCCCATTAAAAGTATTGAGATATTGTTGCCATGCAGATTTTGGTTGAAGTATATGTAGGCAATTTTTGCCATTTTGTAAGGGATCGATGGTTGAGCAGAGCTCCCTGGTTGTAAAGTTTTAGTGAAGCATTGTTCTGGTTATGTATGAACTTTGGAGACTTCTTGCTTTATGAATGCCAGTTTCTTTCATGTCTTTGTTTACACTGTGTTAGAGCAGCTCAGAATTGGAGGATCCAGTCGAGCTGTAGCTATTATAGGATGATGTTGTAATGGATCACTGTAATAGTTACGGAGCCTCTAGTCAATTCCTGTGATTTCTTTGACGTTGAACGACTTGGAATTGGAGGATCCAGTCATGTCCTTTATTCAGTTTCTTGAAGCCCTGAGACCAGGAGGATCCCGCTCTCGGAGTTTTTTCCCCTACAAACTGCTGCAAGCTTGATGCCCAGAGCTGTTTGTCCACTCTCTCTTAAGTATTCCACCTGTTCGCCTTTAAATCAACCCACTGGCTGAAGTTAGGATTCCAGACCTCCCCTGTTCTTTACGTACCATACTCAGTCCCCGAGTTAGAGTGATACCTCCTAGAGCCATTATCTCCATCTGATCACCCTTTATAAACAAATCGTGATATAAGACTGATGGGCGTTGGGCTCTGCTCCTGCAAGAAATCCAGGAGTGACTTCTGACGTTAACATTTCTGGCGCCGTTGCCGGGGACGGAATTGAAGATTTTCCCTAGGTAGAACGACATTGAGCCTCTGAATCCGAAGGTGCATAGGATCATCAGAGCCTTTCAGACTGCTAATGTTGCACCTGGCGACTCCATTGTGACAACTCCGCTGGGGAGAACCTGCTCTGTTAATTGTGGCTTTCAGAGGCAGGCACACGCGGTCTCACCCACAGCTGCCTCTATCTACACCCGAAACAAATCCAGAGGTGGTGCTCAGAAAGGGAAGGGCCTCTGAAGAAGAAGCGTCCATCACTGAACCAGGTAATTCACCATATCCTTCTGTTGGAGCTCCTTTTTCTCCCCCTCAGTTATTTGACGGGCCTGTTTCTGCAGTTCCCCGTTTCTTAAATTTCGGGAGTGTTCCTGTTGAGTTTTCCCCTCTTGGTCTGGGACCAGAGGGACAAGACTTTGTCACTCCCCTCTCCTTTGAAGCTGCACCTTGGCATAGACCCAGGGCCGCAGAAAATTTCCCCACTCCCGCACAGGGAGGAGAACCTGCCGACTGGAGCTCGGTAGCCTTCTCTTTCAATCACCTCTTGTTTCCCACCCCAATTCGAGATTTACCCTCAATAACCCCTTTGCGAACTCCTTCTCCTCCAATTTCTCCTCCACCTAACATCCCTATGGCTGGTGCTAATCCCCCTCTGAACAGAATGGACGCCATAGTCGCTGCCAGATACGCTCCCTTGGTTCTTCCCCATCCTATGAACCCTCTCCCTACTGGAGATTACTTGAAATACATGCCCAAGTTCACTGGGGAAGGAGACTTAACTGCTGAAGAGCACCTGGCTGCTTTCTATAGTTATGCAGACAACCTCAATATTGAAAATGAGGACATCTGGATGAGAGTTTTCATCCAGAGCCTGGATGGTGAAGTGAGGAAGTGGTTTAGAGGGTTGGCCCCAGGATCTATTGCTGGGATTGAGGCTCTGGATAGTGCTTTCCTAAGGAAATGGGGAGATAGGAAGGACTTCATGTATTACATGACAGAATTCGGGTCTTTGAAAAAGATGGAAGGAGAGTCGGTCTCTGACTTCTCCAAAAGATTTAACAAGATGTATAACAAGATCCCTGCAAAGATAAAGCCCTCAGAAGC
>SNQJ01S0207131.1:0-16300 GCA_010110895.2 Picea sitchensis
TGTGGTGGATATGTTCCACTGTTCGTGAGGTAGATATTCTTCTAGATCTCACAGATGTGAGTGAAATATTGGCCCAAATAATTCAGTATATATCATAACATTGTTTCTATGCAGATTGCTATCAGATGTTTTTTATGAAGACTGTGTGACAGTAGACGAAGACTACTGTGGTGGATATGTTCCACTATTCGTGACTATACATTGCTGATCAAGTACTTATGTGTTACTTGGTGTGGTAGTGAACCACTGGATTGTAGTTATGTACTACTATGGATAGATACAGTTGTGTTCTATTTCTATTCTAACTGCCTTGAAGACTATCAACAGTTTATTGAAAATAATCACCATCCAGAAGAATGATGAACAAAGATTTTCCAGACGGAAATTGGTTCAGAACATTTATTCCTCTAGATTATAAGAGTGGATCTTGTATCACTCTATGGTGTGAGTGACTTATTACTCAGATGAAGTATGCTTTCAAGATATGATGCAACTGATGGTGATGGTGATGCTCATGATCTAGTCATGAGATAGTCTAGACGACTATATTGATGCTACCGAGTAAATGGTATGTTTTTGTGGTCAAGACGATTACCTGTAATACCTCCCTAGCTAGGAGGGAGTGTTAATATTATGGTATCTGCGGGTGGTATTTACCTCCACATGTGAACCTGACGAGAATAGAAGACTCCGGAAAGAAAGAGAAAACCCTAATGAGTTGGCTAATAACCCTAGAAGTATTGTCGACTCAAGAAGATAATTTATATTAGGTTATTAGCCTCCAAGAGAAGAAGTCGACCAGAAATAATAATAATATACTGAACAGACACATATCCCGAAGGAGAAGTCGGCCCCAACAAATCTGGCAGAACCAGTATAAATACAGGGCGCCAGTTCTCATTTTGACACATCTCAAAATTGCAGTTCCCAGTTTGGTGCGCACATGTGGAGGAGGGCTGCAGGTGCAGCAGCAGCATCAACTAGTTTTCTGTATGAGCTTGGACTATCTCTGGGCTAGGGTTTGGACTATCTGATCAACTATTGTTGGTGCACTATCCTTGGAGGAAGATGCACTACACCTTGTTTGGCTATATAGCCTAGGGTTTTCTTCTGTAGTAATTCTTAGTCAAGGTTAAGGTGCTTGGAGGGTGGCTTCGGCCTATGGTTGGGTGACGAGGGTATCATCAATGGTAAAATGAGCACACAATATTCTATATTCTAACAATGGGCTAGCAATGCTCAGCTTCGAGAAGAGAACGAACACTTGAAGTAGCAGGTCTAGGTGTTCAACAAGATGATAGAGATGGAAAAACACCTTGAGACCTCTACCAAACTGTTGCCATTGTTAAAGAAGAAGTTTGTAGAATGCTAAGACACCTTCACTATGGTCATGACGGATTGGGATAAGCACATAGCACAAATTGTACACCTTGGTGAGAAGGTCATCCAATTGGATAGATGGTAAGAAGATAGGCTCACTAAGATGTTGGCACAACTCCAACAAGAGTTGGAAAAGAAGGATAAGGCCTTGGAAAGGATCCAAGAATCTATCCAAGAGCATTGAGAAGCAGGGACACCTTCCATTAATATTACCCAAGCTAGCACCATGACCAAGACCACTTTAGTAAGCTCACCTTCCTTGGATTTCTCTCAAGACTAACTTGGTGAGTTTGAAAAGCATACTAGAGGCATTGGTTCCAAACTCTAAAAACATATGGGCTACGATGGACAAGGGATAGGTAGGAGAAGACAAGGCATCTTGAGACTCATTATAGTTACAATGTGGGTCAAGCGTGAAGGTCTAGCATTTGATGGAAAAATGGAAAAGCCCATGCCTATGAAGACCACTTTTGTGAAGGCTAAAGACATGCCGGAGTTGGCTTTCTCATCAGGAGAAATAACAAAGGTAAGTGAAGGTGGTATCCCGCTACCACTTGAGCCTTCTTGTGACATATTGAAGGAGGGTAGCGATGAGAAGAGCTCATTGAGTCAACCTACACTTACATTCAAAGAAAGTAGTAAGAAGATCAACTAAGGCAAGAAGAAGAAGAAGACCAAGAGGTTTGCCTCAAACAAGACATTCCTTGTTTTTCACTGCTACAAGAAGAGAGGTAATAACACTACCAATTGTTGGTACGTGAAAGCATGCTCATGTTGTTGAAAAAAATACCATCGTGAGGTAGCCTGTTGGGATGAGCAAGGCACATGCCACAAGACATATTGGTTTTAGAGGAATAATGGTGAGAAGACTTTTCCAAATGAACAATAAACTCGGAGGCATAGGAAGAAAATGACAATCTCAAGTAGTCTTTGTTATCCCCTAACCTAGGGATAACTAAGGAGATTATGTCTCGAGGCCCACATGTCCTAGACATGGAGTACCGAGAGACATATCGACTTGAGCATGGCCCTGGAGGGTCCATCATTTCATTCTTTAACGCCTCCACTTTGTTAGCAGCAACAACATCCATCACCTCGGCTTGGTCTTGCAACATAGATGGTTCTTTCTCCATGAGGTAATGAGTCCGGGTATCATGGTATGTGTCACTTTGATCCTCAAAACCTTTGAATATGTGCATTTAAATCGTTTTTCTTCTAACGAGTACTTGGAATTTATGCTTTTCCACTTGACCATACCTGGGGGGAATGACATGATGCCCTGGTAAGCTGGTTCCCATAGGGTTTGAGTTGCCACTGGGGGGATTCATGAAAATCCATCGTCCTCTCCCACCATACTTGCCACTTTCCATCTTTCTCCCGCTCATCCATCCCATTACACTGGTTCGGGCATTGGGTTGGCCAAATATTTAAGGGTTGTACCTTAACTTGTGGGAAGAAGGGGCTAAAGGCCCAGGGGGTAAAAGTAGATGGAAAAATATAAAAGCCAAATAATGAAAACCTCGAGATGCTTTGCCCAGAGATCCCTAAGAAATAAATATAAAGATTCTCAGCAAGAAACAGAGGGACCCATAAAAAAAATAAAACAAGACCTAGTCAGAGGATAGGGTGTCTCATCATGAGCCAGCCTATTCGATCCATGGGCATGTAGTGGTATGACACTACCAATAGTTGGTCACCACGCCATGGTAGTGGCTCTTGGTGGCATAGACAAGAGAAAGGGGGTCTCATCATGAGCCAACCTTCTCATTTTCGTGAAATGCTTGTGGGTAACATTGCCACCACTGGTCACCACGCCAGGGCAGTGTACCCTAACTGGATTCTTGAAATAAAAAGCAATAAGAATAAAGACAAAAGGCATGAATGGGCTTGGAAACATTTGCATCCATGACAGGTGCAACTCACCCTCTATAGAGGCATCCACAGGTAAGCCGTACATTTCCCTGCTATCATTGCACCCCTTGCCCAGACATCCCTTACCACCTCATCCACTCACATGGCCTAGGTTTGACTTCTCCTAGAAACATCCCACATCTAATGAGCATTAGCCCAATAGGATGTCCTAGTGTTTCCTCCAAATTTGGCTTGTAGATTAGTATAATGTCTTTGAGCACTTGTCCAGGGTAAAGGGGGTTTTATGCACATGTTTAATAAACTTGATGATTATATGTGATTAACATTGCTATGATCCCTCTGACTTATGAGCCCATGGAGGGAGTATTTGTTGATGTTACAAGACCACACCCTATGGACAGGTACACATGGGGAGATGATTAGTTCAGAACTCCATGGGGCTAAAATCCCTCCAGATGGATGCTGAGACCCCAGTAGGGGGCATAGACAGAGCATATGATTGCATCAGAGAGAGAGGAGGACGTTTCACTAGGGTCAGCCTGGTAGGCCTAGACCCAGGGGGTTGTGACCTTTCCATCATGATGTAGGCCTTGGAAGGCCCGTGACGTCACCCACGTCACCCATGATGTCATCCAACGTTTTGTGAGTTTTTGGAGGCAGTTGTGTGCCATGTGGCATATGTGGCAGGCTCTTGAGGCCCCGAAAGGCCTAGCGTTTTGATCCAAGAGGCCAACGTTGCCCAAAAAAGGCCTAACGTCACCCTAAAAGGGCATGCCATCACCATAGAAACTTGATTTAGGGTTTTAATTGTGACATTTAATGTAAAACTATATTTTTGATGTAAACTGGTCATGTCGGCCTTTTTTGACCTAAATGTAATTAAAGGTCAATGATATTGTATAAATAGAGAGTTTAAACTATCATTTTTTCATCATCTTTCACTCACACTTGTTTGAGGTATGAAATTTGCGCCCTATCTAGGGTTTATTGACTGAAATTTAGTGTGCACTTGTTGAAGGAAGGTTATTTTTGGTGTTTTGGGCATTTTCTTGGTGGAAAGTTTACAACTAGGTGATGTGCTAGATTATGCTTGGTGAATGTAAGTAAAATTCTGCAATTCTTCTTTCCTTTGAATGGTTATAGTATCTTTACTTTGCATTTTGCTAAAGCTTATGAAATTGCTAGCCTAAACCCTAGGAAATCAAACACATGTTATTGTCCTTGTTTTAATTTGCTATCCACCTACTAGATTATGTCAAGAAGACGATTTTCCTTGAAGCTTTGTTAGAGGCCTTGCCTTTTCAACTGTAATGTTCCTGACTTGGCTAGTATAGGAAACACTGCTAATGTGTGTGTAGGATTAATCGTTTACAACATATAAATAATCATACAAATAACAAATGCTACAAAGGACTACAAAGTTTATATTATGATATCTCTGTAGAGTACAAAGGCCGAATACGGCTAAATAAAATGAATCACTCGGCTAGATCAAAAGACAAAAGTATCTTAGCCGGAATACAATAAGAAAACTAAATGATAATACTCGATAATAGATGAGCACTGCGGGATCAATGGATGAGCTGGAACTATGGCAGCTCGTACGGTAATTGCTAGAAGTATGGAAAGTTCGCCCTGGCGGCTATACCTCTCGGAATGGCATGGAAACTATCCCAAATGGTGCGCCCTTCTCTATCTCACAGTCTTGGTAACTGAACGACCCCTCTGCTGGTGGGTCTGGAACTCATATGGACCCACTGGGGGAATGCGCCCCTCTCTCACTGGAAAAATGCGTCCTAGTGATTCCACCATTGGAATCAGCCGAGATGTATCTCAAAATGATTGCCTTGGTCTACTGGGAAATGGGTCGGAAGGGTTTCCCTGAATCTGATCTGATGCTCGCTCGGGAATCCCGAATGTGTCCGCCAAAAGTGTTGCACTTCCAAGTTTGGAAAATCCACCCCAGATGATTACTCCATCGGAATCTGACGAGGAACCAGACAAAATATGTGGCGTGCCTTCCTCTCAATTGGGTTGGAGGGGAATCTATGAATCTCCCTGGATGGGACAAATCGATTCCCTGAACCTCCTCAGGAGTTGCACCCTCACCTTGGATAAGTGCGCCCTTGCTACTGGACCCTGTATAACTGCTGCTGAAGAATGATGGAAGACCTGTGTGATCTTTCCGATGACTAGGGTGTGTCTCTCAACACCGAAATCAACCAACTGGTGTCTTCCTCCTGGAATCCACTGAACTATCTCTCCTGAGATGCACCTCTCTCCTCAATGACAAGTCATAATCTGTATAATGATGAATTAGGTTGCTAACTCTTCCCTTATAGCTTTCCAAAACCCTAAATCACTGCTAAAACCCTAATTCACTATTGACTTCTAATTTTAGCTCATTTGTTCTATTTTTAGCTCCTAATGACTTAAAAGCGCTTTTAACCATTTTTAGCTCAATGTCACTTTCCGAACATAACACCTTTGACTGGAGTGACCTCTAGTAACCTTGTTTACCCCTTTTCTGGCTCTGGCTATAGTCTAACGGGGCGGTTTAGACCATTAAGCCTCCTCTATGGAGCTCCTATTTGGAAAGAGATATTATAGTCCTCCCTTCCCGAAATTGCTTGTTCTCAAGCAATACCAGTCCAGGGTGCTGCAACACCTGCTCGCTCTCCCAAGTAGCGTCCTCTAGTGGAAGCCCTCTCCATCTGATCAAACTCTCTCTAATGAACCTGCTCCTCAGTTTTCGCTCCCGGAACTCCAAAACCTCCTTCAGAACCAACTCCAACTATCCCTCCTCATCCAATGGGGGAAGCTCCTCTGATGTGCTAATGAATTGTCCCACTGCCATTTTGAGGCAACATACGTGGAAGACATTATGAATCTTTCTCCCCTCTAGAAGCTCTAACTCATAAGCAACCTCGCCTACTCGGCGCATGATCCTGTAAGGGCCATAAAATCTGAGCTTGAGATTCTCGGCCCCATTCTTCTTCAGAGATGACTGTCTGTAAGGTTGGAGTCTCAAGAAAACAAAATACCCAACCTCAAAGATGCGCTCTATCCTATGCTTGCCCACACTCATCTTCTGTCGGTTTTGTGTCGTCTGTAGGTTCTCTTTCAACAACTTGAGAATATCTTGACTCTCTATGATCCAATCCTTGGCCTTGGGAGCTCTTCTCTCCCCCAAAACTAAGTCTACCAAAGTGGGAGCATCATATCCATACAATGCTCGAAAGTGTGTCATACCAATGGACATGTGGAAAGTGGTGTTGTAGCAATGCTCTCCTAGATGTAGCCACTTTACCCATGTTCTCTGCTGTCCACCTACATAGTTCCTCAAATATCCTTCAACCCACTTGTTGACAATCTCGGTCTTCCCATCTGTCTGAGGGTGATAGCTGGTGCTAGGTGTCGGCTCTGTCCCCACCAACTAAAACAAATCTTTCCAGAATGTCCCCATGAACCAACTGTCCCTATCACTGATGATGTTACTCGGCAACCCATGAAGTCTGAAGACCTCCCTGAAGAATAGCTCAACTACCTGAACTACGTTGTACTTTGTCGGTATGGCATAGAAGTGAGAAAACTTGGTCAATTTTTCGACCACTACATAGATACAATCCTTACCCTATACCTTGGGTAGGCCTGTGATGAAGTCCATCGATATACTCTCCCATTTCTGCTCTGGAATGGGGAGTGACTGAAGTAGCCCCATTGGAAGAGCATGCTCTGACTTGTTCTGCTGGCAAGTCATAATGTCCTGTTTGAGGCCCTTCCATGAGAACCTCTCCTTGATCTGTCTGTAGGTTTTGAAAAACCCCTGATGGCCTCCTAATGGTGAATCATGAATTGCTATGAGGATCTTCTTATTGAGCCCCAAATTTGGCACCAAGTAGACTCTATCCTTGTAGAATATGACATCGTCAATGACCTTATACCTGTCAACCTGTATCTATCCATCCATCACCTCACAAGCGAACTTGTTCTTGGAATATTCCACTAACAAGTGGGATTTCCAATCTGCTGAAATCTCCATTGAAGAACATGCTATAGGTCTCCTCGATAGTGCATCAGTCATAAAGTTCTTTTTCCCCTTGACATACTCTATGTAGAAGTCAAATTTCTGTACCTTTGTCACCCATTTCTGTTGGCGGTCACTGAGGTCCTTCTGCTCAAGGAAATACTTCAAGCTATTGTGATTTGTCTTGACCACGAATTTGCTGCCCACCAAATATTGCTTGAATTTGGTCAAGGCATGCATGATTTCCAACATCTCCTTGTCATAAATGGAGTACAACCTCTCAGGCTGACTGAGCTTCGTACTCTCGAATACAATGGGGTGTCCTCCTTGCATCAAAATTGCCCTGATACCTTCACTGGATGCATCACACTCTAGTACAAATGGAAAGGTGAAGTATGGTAATGCCAACACTGGACAAGTACTCATGACTTCCTTCATGTGATCAAAGGCTTTCCATGATTCCTCGGTCCAGATGAAATCCCCATGCTTGGTAAGATCCGTCAGCGGTGCTCCAAGATGAGAAAAACCCTAGACGCACCGCATGTAATAGCTGCACAGCCCGAAGAAACTCCTCAACTTTGTTACGTTCCTGGGCGTTGGCTAGTCCAGAATGGCCCTGATATTTTCCTGGTGCACCTATACCCCCTGTGCACTGATGATATGGCCTAAGTAAAGAAGCTCTGTCATACCAAACTCACACTTGGACTTTTTGGCATATAATGACTGTGCCTTCATGATGCTCAATACCTCATCCAAGTGCCTCATATGCTCCTGCCATGTGTTGTTGTAAACCAAGATGTCATCGAAGAAAACAAAGACTGATTTCCTCAACTGATCCCTGAATATGTGGTTCATGCAAGACTAGAACGTAGCGGGTGCATTGGTTATCCCAAATGGCATAACCAGGAACTCAAAATGTCCAAATTGACATCGAAATGTCGTCTTCTCTAAGTCCTGCTCTCGGATGCTGATCTGGTGATATTCAGAGCGTAGATCAATCTTTGAGAAGAAAACTGCTCCATGCAGTTCATCCATCAACTCGTCAATGCGTGGGATAGGATATTGGTTCTTGATGGTTTTCTTATTCAAGGCTCGATAATAAATGCACATCCTCATGGTTCCATCCTTCTTCAAAACTAAGACAACTAAAGAAGCGAATGGGCTGCTGCTCAGTCTGATGTGTCCCATCGCTAGCAATTTCTTGATTGCCTTCTCTATCTCATCCTTGAACCTCCTAGGATGATGATAGGAGGGGGTGATCATTAGTTTGGACCCCTCTTCCAACTCAATAGTGTGCTCTGATACCACTGTAATGTTCCTGACTTGGCTAGTCTAAGAAACGCTGCTAATGTGTGTGTAGGATTAATTGTTTACAACATATAAATGATCATACAAATAAAAAATGTGACAAAGGACTGAAAAGTTTATATTATGATATCTCTGCGGAGTACAAAGGCCGAATGCAGCTGAATAAAATGAATCACTCAGCTAAATCAAAAGACAAAAGGATCATAGCCGGAATACAATAAGAAAACTAAAAGATAATACCCGATAATAGATGAGCACTGCGGGATCAATGGGTGAGATAAAACTATGGCAGCACGTATGGTGATTGCTGGAAGTCTGGAAAGTTTTCCTTGGCGAATATACCTCTTGGAATGGCTTGGAAACTGTCTTGGGTGCTCATGTTGATGTACCTCTTAGAACAACCTTCTTCCTGTCATGGTCTCTGAATGCCATCTCCAAGGTTTGGTAATTGGTGGTGATTTTTCCCAAGGTAATCATCCACTCGACTCCCAACACCACATCTGTGTCAGATAGGTCAACCACATAAAATGTGTCTCTCACTGTGTAGTTGCCTAACTTTACCTCCAAGTCTGGAACTTTGTCTAGACACTCCACTATGTGGCCATCTGCTACTGAAACATCAAACCCCTAAAACTCCTCTATTTGAAGTGCCCGTCTCGATACTAGTGAAGCGTCGATAAAGTTGTGGATGGCCCCACCATCTATCAAGGATATTTCCTGTTGCCCCTGAATAGTCCCTCTGATATGGAGGGTATCATACTTGGGAACACCAGAAAGGGTCGCTATGACTCCTCCCTTTGCTGTTTTCCTCCTGTTAGCCTGCTCAGGCAGCTGTGGGACTACTGGAGGATAGGCTCCTGCCGGTGTTGGTGGTCTACGGGGAGGATGCTCCTCTGCCTGTGCTGACTCCTCCTCTGAGCTAGTGGATCCATTGTCATGCTCCTCCTCCTCACTATCCACACTATCTGCTGCCACCTCAATACAATGAATCTCTCCCTTGCCCATGCACCTGTGGCCCAGGACCCAAGGGTCTCTACAGTTGAAGAAAAGCTTCTTCCTCATAAGCTCTTGCCTAGTCTCATCATCCAACTTCTCCTTACCCTTCCATTCTCTCTAGAACAGATTCTTGTCTCGATCCTTCTGGGGTACGAAGGGTTTGGAAAAGGTTTTAGTCTTTGGCACTGAGTCTTCCAAATACCGAGTGCGAAGGATGGCATCGTGCAAGGGGGGAGGCCTGTATGCCTTCACCCATCCTCTCAAAGGCTCTGTGAGTCCCTCTGTGAATAGCATGACCAGCCTGGGCTTTGATATATCTGTCACTTCCACGGCTACTCACTGAAACTCCGTGATGAACGCCTTTGTTGTGCCAGTTTGTCTCAACTGGGCTAGATCCCTGAAGTGGACCTTGAGATCCCTCCTGTCAAACCTTTCCATGAGCCTCTCTGTGAACTCCGTATAGGAGGTGATGCGACTATGACCCAATGTCACCAATCCATGATATCACCACTCCTATGCCTCACCCTCCAAGTGTAGGGTCGCGAAACTGATGGCCTCTGTCTCGGTCATTTGATTGAGCTTGTAGTATGTGTCTAGCTTCAATACCCAAGCTCTGGCGGTGCGTTTGGACGATCAGTTGAAAGAAGGTATGGTGAGTTTACCAACTTTTCAGATGAAATCAATGTTATGCCCCTGCTGCTGTTGCGGTCCTCCTCTCTGTGGCTCTCTGGGGCAGTTCCTGATTCTGAGTCTATAGTAATCGACTAGGGTCATGTCTTGATGGAAGTTACGACCCAATGATGTGTATTGCCTCTGATATAACTTTTCTATGTCCTTTGCATCAGTGGGTGGCCTCTATGCTATCGACGACTGTGCTTCTACTGGGGGTGCCCTCTGGAAACTGGGAAACAAGGGTCTGGGAATCCTACTTGCAGAGGTGTATGTGTGAGTGGGTGACTGGGGTCTACTTCCTGCTCCTGAGTTCCCTTGTGCTACATGCGGGGCTTGTGTGTTTGGGGTGCCCACTCTAGCCAATCTATCAACCACCTGTGCCAAGGACTGAGACATGGTCTGCTAACTAGCTAACATATCACTGATAACCTGCATGAAAGTTGTCTCTAGTTCCATGGGGCCTTGCCACTGCCCTTTGGTCGCTCATATATGTCTCCTAGCATCCTCTCTGCCTCGTGATCAACCTCACGCTCTGCCCTTCTCTCTGTTTCTCTGTGTGCCTCTTCATCTTCCTCCAAGCTAGGAGGAAAAGGAGGAAAGTCGGGCCAATACCTTCTTTCCCTACGCCTGTTGTAAGTGACATATTCGTCACCTACATGTTCACGACCCTCTGGGTCTTTTTCTGCACTCATCGTCTTTAGTCACAGGCTGGCATGACTAAATCTCTGATACCACTGTAATGTTCTTGACTTGGCTAGTCTAGGAAATGTTTCTAATGTGTGTGTAGGATTAATCGTTTACAACATATAAATGATCATACAAATAACAAATGCGACAAAGGACTGCAAAGTTTATATTATGATATCTCTACGGAGTACAAAGGCCAAATGTGGCTAAATAAAATGAATCACTCAGCTAGATCAAAAGACAAAAGGATTTTAGCCGGAATACAATAAGAAAACTAAATGATAATACCCGATAATAGATGAGCACTGCGGGATCAATGGATGAGCTAGAACTATGGCAGCTCGTACGGTAACTGCTGGAAGTCTGGAAAGTTTTCTCTGGTAGCTATAACTCTCAGAATGGCCTGGAAACTGTCCCAAATGGTGCTCTCTGCTCTAGCTCACAGGCCTGGTAACTGACTGGCCCCTCTGCTGGTGGGCCTGGGCACCGGATGGATCCTCCTGTGGGACTGCTCCCCTCTCTCACTAGAAAAATGCGTCCTAGTGCTTCCACTGTTAGAATCGGCTGAAATGTATCTCAAAATGATCTCCTTGGTCTACTGGGAAATGGGTCGGAAGGGTTTACCCGAATCTGATTTGATGCTCGCTTGGGAACCTCGAATGTGTCTGCCAAAAGTGTCGCATTTCCAAGTCTGGAAAATGTGCCCCAGATGATTCCTCCATCGAAATCTGACGAGGAACCAGGAAAAATATGCACCTTGCCTTCCTCTCAACTGGGTCATAGGGGAATCTATGAACTCTCCATGGATGGGACAAATCGATTCCCTAAATCGCCTCAGGAGCTGCACCCTCACCCTGGATAAGTGTGCCCTTGATGCTGGACTGTGTAACTGCTGCTGAAGAATGATGGAAGACTTGTGTGATCTTCCCGGTGACTAGGGTGTGTCTCTCAACATCGAAATCAGCCAACTGGTGTCTTCCTCCTGGAATCCACTGAACTATCTCTCTTGAGATGCACCTCTCTCCTCAATGACAAGTCATAATTTGCGTAATGATGAATTAGGTCACTGACTCTTCTCTTATAGCTTTCCAAAACCCTAAATCACTGCTGAAACCCTAATTCATTGTTGACTTCTAATTTTAGCTCATCTGTTCTATTTTTATCTCCTAATGACTTAAAAGCGCTTTTATCCATTTTTAGCTCAATGTCACTTTCCGAACATAACACCTTTGACTGGAGTGACCTCTAGTAACCCTGTTTACCCCTTTTCTGGCCCTGGCTATAGTCTAACGGGGCGATTTAGACCATTAAGCCTCCTCTATGGAGTTCCTATTTGGAAAGGGACATTACAACAACACCCTAGCATTATTGCTTCATCCTAGCCATTTTTTCTTCATCCTTGAGTTAGAGAGGAAGGAAATCTACTAAGGCCTAGGGTTACCTACACCTTAGTAGCTAGTTTCCCCTTAGGGTTTGATAATTGGAGCCTTGGGTTACCAACACTCCAATTCATCAACTTCTCTTATATTTAAATCTTTTATTATCATTTATCTTCAACATCTGTTGCTACACTTTGACTCCATTTTCCCTAAGAAAGCACTAGTGTAAGACCTCATTTGAGTATTTTGATCAAACAACCTTCAAAACCTACTCTTTGAATAACCTACTAACTACTTCTAACACTAGAATAGCCTAACTTACTAACTTTGTTGTTGCTGTCACTAAAGTAAGCTATATCCATATTTTTCAGCATTAAAAGCATCTAAAAGCAAGTGTTAGAGATGATTTTACATTGCTCTCTTTGCTTTCGAAAAATACTAGCATTTTGCCAAGTTTGTGTTATCATTTTTGGTCATTATTGAAGCATTATTGAGGCATAATTGTGAATCTATTGATATCTATATTTTTCTGCTATAAATTCTTGTTTACTTCACATTCATATCAACCATTTTCTTTATTTGACAAAGTCTGAGGTTTTATGAAGTACTAACGACAACTGTACTTGCATATATATAGTTTTCTTGTTGCTTTGTTCCGGGCATATACACCTTGACATATTGTCATTTCATTGGTTATAAAACCAGACTTTCTGATCGGTGGTGACTTGTGAGAGGGTATCTTTATCTATCAATTTTGACCTTGTCTTCTCAAACCCCCAAGTCATCGGGGACGTCTACCCTGGGCCTACCACCCTAAATCTAAAGAGACATCCTATTGAGGTGACAATGATAGGATAGTCTCCAATTACGTCAATTTTCTTTCCTTTTACCTTTCCTTCTATCAAAGTACAAATTGTGCGATAAAAATCTTTACCACAACACCATGAATGTTTTCCACCACTGCAAGTTCAGTGGACATTGGGAAGCAAAGTGTTGATGGCTTCATTCATAAACTCACCCTAGAAACTACACAACCAAGAGAAAAGTGTGGAGAGTGAAGAGCATAGAATATGTAGAGTAGCTTGCATCTCCAATTCAAGGAGGTGAAGTCATCAAAGGAGAGATAACAACACAAAAGAATTGCATCACCAACCAGATGGATAACAAATGGATGACAAGTGTAGCGACATTCTAATGGTTGTTTTCGATCTTGCATCAAAAGAATCTGTTCTCGAAGATGTGTTAGAGATTGGTGTGCAAAGGGAAATTGTAACGTTCCCAACCTTCCAAGCTGGGCCACACCACACAATCTAAACCAAAAACTACTCTGATACCAAATTGTAATGTTCTATAGTTTATTACTGAACAATACAATCCCAAAATACACTGCAAAAATTCTTCTCTAACACAAGTCCACGCAATTTAACCAAAAGTAACACACTCAACCCAAGCTTGATTCATGCCACACCACTTATAACAATAGAAGCAACTCAAATAATTGTGCGCGCCAACACGCTGATCACATAGTACAAACATGTGCACAACCACCCTGGTGTCGTACACGAATTTTGATTTCCTTGTGCGTGAAATCTAATTCCCTGTATGCACACACGAATTCCAGCCTCCTGATGCACACAAGCTACTTCTTGTGCACCCAACCATTCAATTCTTACCTCAGAGACTCATAACCAATGTCAAAAGATAACTTAATAGGAAAACTAACAATAATTGTCATACTTATGCACCACTACAATATTTAATGACACCACTACCTTACATGTGTAAGCATTATTAAACAAAATAACGAAAATTACTTATATGTGATAACATACAAGAATTAACCCATGTCAAACATAGATAAATAAGCACATGGTAAACAAGACAAGTACTTAAAAAACACTTATCTTTGATGAAAATCACCAATTGCGCATGTGACTCAGATGTTCCTCCCAACCATAGAATTTGTTTCTCATAATTGTTATCACTGAAATTTCGTCTGCACATGGTTATAAGAATTCAGCATCGTCAAACAACAATGAAGTCTTCCATGGACCTGAATTAACACCAAAGCATTCATAAAGGGTAAAAAACTATACAAAATAGTGAAAAATTGAAGGGTGCTATGAAGATACTGGGCGCGCGTGCACATGCGCGGAACATGAACGCAGAAATTGCGCACATGCGCACGATGCACGACTGTTATCGCAAAAAGCCGTGCACCTGAGAAACGATGCATTTATGAGAGTGGTCGGCCTCCCACCCACTTCTGGTTCAGCTCCCAAGCTGATTTGACACTCAAATCTGGACTGGATTCGACTGGATGGCTGGTCAAAGACCTAGAAATGGCCTAATTAGCCTCTTTACACACTACAAACCAGTTGAACAATAGCTCAAAGGAATGCTATAAAAAGGCCATGGATACACTTCATTTTTCAAAGAATTCAAAGCAAATTTATGCTACCATTATTCTCTTGAGGACTCTATCCTTGCCAAGAGTATATTTGCATCATTGCATTGGGCAATCCATTTCACCCCTTGAGTGGATTAGCAAAGAGTTCTTTCACCATTTTCATTTTTATTTATTGTAAGAAGAGCTTACTTGTGGGGGTCCAAGAGCCCTCCCTTGGAGGAAGAAGGGATTCATAGTCCTCTTTGCTTCTTGGTGTTTTCTTTCACTAATATCGGCCTTATCATTGGTGACAAGGGTCTCATTGTTATTTTTGTCTCTATGTCCCTATGCTTATAAATTTAGTTGTTATTTCATTTCTTAGTTTAATTCTTAGTTGTTGTTTTATATTTCTTTTTCTAACTCTTTTCCTTGCAGCTGTCCTGCTCAGCAAACCCAACTGAGCTTGCAAGAACCTCTATTTTTCTCACTAAGGTAACGAAAGAGGTGCAACAGATTGGTGACTCCACTGGGGAAGGTATCAATTTCCTACCCCATTTGGGTTTTTCTTTCTCTTCTTTTAGTTTGTTTAACTTGCAGGTGCACTAACCGGCCTAGGCTGACCTGCCAATCAGCCAATTCCAAGTTGAATTGACAGAAATCCATCCGGATTTTTCATTCTCGGCCGTGTGTCACATATGCGCAGGTTTTTAGGCCCACAGATGCGCATCATGTGCACATGCGCTTAAGTCACAGCTCTTTTCTGCGCACGTGCGCTTATTGACTTTTCTCTCTTCGCGCACATGCGCTATGTGCGCCTTTGTCTCCACTGAGACCCGCGCATCTGTGCAAAAATTCACATTATAAAGTTGTTGAGATGTGGGGAAGGCCATTTTCCTTCTTAAAAATGATTTCAAGCATGTTTTAAAGCTGCACCACACTTAGTCCCCTAATCATATAAAGGGGTTAGTAAAAAACATATAGGCACTTAGGGGGTTAAAATCAATTTCCTCTTTTGCTTTCATTTTCGCCACATTGATGGCTTGTTTTGACTCACAATATAAGTTGAAAATCATTTTTAATCACATTTAACTTGCATTGGGACTAGAAGTTGAATAACAATCACTTAGTATGCTCTTCTCTCGTGCCTCCAAGCGGTCTTGAGAATTAGAAAAAGATTGTGAAACGATTTCATCTCCCTTAAGAACATTAAAACCTTTAGGAGAGGACAACAACCCTTCTTGGGACTCCTCTAAGTTTACTTTTTCAAACAAATATTAATATTGTAACGGGCCCATACATGCCCACATGCTACAAAGATAGAATAGTGTTGAAATTTGCTTTCTTAGATCAAATCACTAGGGAAGTTTAAAGGTTTTGTAACGGGCCCGTACATCCCCACATGATCAATCTAGGATAGTTTCAAAGCTTTTCTTAGATTACATCACAGTAGGGAGTTAAAGGGATAGTAACGGACCCACATGTCCACATGCTAGATTCCTAGGGACTTTTGAATTACGCAAGGTTGTACCAAAGGCACTTAGTTAATTAGGTAATCAACCACTTGTAAGGACCAAGCGAAGTCCACATGCA